>MJUU01053878.1:16560-35967 GCA_002080025.1 Modiolus philippinarum | reverse complement strand
CAGTCTCTTTGAAGTATTATAACTTTGGTCGGAGGGTCGAAAATATTTTACATTGTCAACTTCGGAATGAGGCTAGTAACCTTAAAGTTCATCTACATAGTCACTTCCTCTCTGAAAATACAAATTGTCCGAATTGTAGTAATGACTATGAGGACAATTTTCACTTTTTTATGAATTGTCCAAAATTTATTGAACAACGTTTAAATATGTTTCATTCTATTCAGCATTTACTTAACAACGATATAGAAACAGACATCACTGTGGACTTACTCCTTTATGGTAACAGAACCTATTCTATTGACTTGAATATACAAGTATTTGAATATGTTCAAAAATACATTAATGACACTCACAGATTTGCTTAAAGTTATTTTTGCTGTGTTTGTTTATTTTGCATGATTTATTTGCTTTTTTGTATGTATAGTTAATTCATTTAGTTCTTTATTATTTTTCTTTTTTTTTATCTTAAAAAAAACAAATCTTGATGTTCCTTAATCATGGTGCCATTGCATGTCTTAAGGTATTTTCCTTTGAATGTGATATTATCATAATTTATGAAGAGAGTAACTTGTGATTCTATTCATGGTTTTCAAAAAGAACTTGATAATTGGGGGTTATTTTGCTGAATATTTTATTACTAGTTACTCAATTATTAAAACCCCCAATCTACTCTCAATATTTGATTATCATATTTTGTGATAAATATAAATTACTAAAGATTACCTTCTTTTCAAGTACTAACTTAATTTGTGATAAGGTTTTGATTACCTGATTCCTCGATACCTCCATGAGGAGCCTCACAAGTGTTCATCTTTGTAAAATTTCCTGCTTGTATTTATGTTTTTGTTTATATCTAATTTTGTATACCTTTTGCATGTATTATGGGAGAGGGCTTGTATAGGCTTTGCCTGTTGCCCAATCCTTTTCTTTAATGAATAAAATAAGTTTAAAATCAAATCAAGGATAATACCGGTCCTCCACTGCTACGTTGATGGATTGGTCTTCCAACTGCTCGAAGATCGTAGGCTGAGTATGGTACACACCTCCAGGAAACTTGTAGATAACATCTCCAGTGCAGGTCTTCTCATGACGATGTAGATGTCCAATATGGGTCAATAAATGGTCACACTTGGAACACAGGTAGCTGTGGCTGTACTTCTCCATATCTCTTATGTAGCTGAAATGCTACTGGCACAGGTTCAGGTTCATCGTGCTCTCGTAACTGCAAGGTGACCGTCGTACCAATCTAGCAGCAACGTCTCCATCCTCTGTCTGCTTGAGGTCGTAGTCAAACGCGTTGATCTGAAACAACTGCTCCAACACTACCAAGTCGTCTAAACACACACCCTAGAACTCAGCAGCAGCCATCTGTCTGTTCCCTAAGTACTATCTGTAGTACGTCTTGGCTGGAGTCTCAACTGCTGTCACTGCAGCTCCTCTGTGTACAGCTAAACACCTGAAAAACACAGATCATCTCCATACGTTCCACGGGGTCCACCAACTAAGGCTGCTACCCTCTGTTTAGGTACAGGTAATCCGGCAAAAAACCACTCTTGTACCAATAGGATGCTTTTTGACATAGAAGGTAACGTTGGGCAGCAGGTGGACTACCTATTTGGTATCTGGTCTTTGCTGCCGCAAATACTCCAGGACATCGTGTCTGCTCAGCTCCTCGATGAACTTCTCCAAATCTTCGGCCGTCCTGATGAGATGTTGCGTCTCATAAAACCTGGCGTTGTTCTGGCTGGGATGGTAGTAGCGCAGCTCTCCAGTCCCTACGTGCCTCAGAATAAAACCAAAAGACAGGTTTATCTTCACAACTGTGGTTTGCTGGCTGGCCAAGAACCGCGCCATCTCTTCAAAGGTTGAATCTAAAAACTGGTTCAGAGTAAAGTTGTACCGGTCCTGGACACGGTTACCGGTCGCCTCCTCTGTCCGGATGGACCTCTAGTGTCTCAGGTACAGGTTCCTCATCTCTTGATCTTCTGGCAACACCACAGGTTCAGCAGGACTCTCGATGGATGGAGGTGACTCTGTTCTTGTCTGCTTCACCACAGGTCCAAGGACTGGTACACTTGGTCTCTTCAAAGGTGGTCTCTCCTTGACATCTGGTCTCTTATGCAGGGCACGGTGACGTGCCAGGCTGGACAGGTCATTGAAGTACATGTATTGGCCATATACTTCACAGGTCATGTTGTAGCTTTGGGCCGCTTCATGTCTTCTTCTGTTATTAGTCTGGTAAACTCTTTGTCACATATACTGCAACTGTAGGTCAGCATCGACCTCTGCTCTTCTTGCTGCTGGGTCTTCTCATGCCTATATCGGGCATCCTTCCTGGCAAAGTCTTTCCACACTCGTCACAGGTATAGGCATCTTGGTCCGCTAGGTGCTTCTTCATATGACGAAACAGGCTTCTCTTCTCGGTAAACTGCTTTGCACACGTCTCGCAGGAGAACATGGTGACTGTTCCTTCCCATGGGCAGAACGATACTGAGCTATAGTACACTGTATATATACTTTGGACGCCGACGTGATAGAAGGGACCGGGTGTCTTCGCTCAGGTCCGCATTTCAGGTTTCCAGTTTTTCTGTGCAGGTGGATTGAGCATATACAAAATTCCTGATAGGTCAATTCATGGGTGTCTTCTCTCACGTCCGCACTTCCTGTCAAGATGGCGGACAAATGTCGGGCACATCTCAAAATGGCTGAAATATACAGGGAATGTCTCAAACATATAAAGTATAGATACAAAGGTAAAAAGGAGTGGGAAATGGGAGGGATGAAAAGGAAAATTACAATGGCTACAGAAAAAGGGACAAAATCATGAAAGTAGTAAGAAATAATAATAAAATGGCGGAAAATCTAAAAATAGCAGACGAAACTATAGTCATTGGGTGGGAAAGGGGAAATAATTCAGAGAACTGGCTGAAAAATGACTGGACATCTAAAAATAGCGGACGACACTATAGAAATTAGGCGGGAAAGGGGTAATAACTCTAAGAATTGGATGAAAAAGGGAGATAATTATGAAATATAATAGGTTGAGGGGGAAAATGGCGGGAAATATAAAAATAGCAGATGACAGGATATGAAAAAGGGGGGAAAGGGATATAACTCTAAGAATTGGATGAAAAGGGGAGATAACCATGAAATAAAGTAGGAATTATTACTGAAAGCAAGAGCAGACGACAACCACGAAATTATGCGAGAAAAGGAAAATCACTCTAAGAATTGGATGAAAAGGAAAGATTATCATGAAATATAATAGGAAATACTAACAAAAAGGCAGTAGCAGACGACACTATCGAAAAAGGGTGGGTAACGGGAAATCACTCTAAGAATTGGATGAAAAAGGGAGACAATCATGAAATAAGGTAGAAAATAAAAAGATAACACATAAAAAAAGGTTAGAAATAACTAAATACCGAAGTTCCTGTGAATTTATTTTCTGCATATGCGCATTTCGACAACTTATGTCTCTTCAGTGCAGATAAAATCTAAATGTTTGGAAGTCCATAAACTCAAAGATGTTTAAAAACTGATAGAGAACAAATAACCAATATGATCTAAATGTAAAGCCAAAAATCAGCTAAGGACAGAGCTTTGCGTGAGGGAGATACTCCTTAGTTTTCAACAAAATTTACAAAAATTTAGATATTGTTAGGTTCCAAAAATAATCGGCTTTCGGGTCAGCACCGAAGTAAAGAAAGAGGAAATAAGCTAAAAAATTGGATGAAAAGGGCATACAAAGAACAACGTTGAAAATGGGGTATAATGCTATTACAACAATTAAAAAACGGTGGGATAAAAGGACATTAGTGTAAAAATTGGATGTAAAAGGTAGAAAATACAAAGAGTAGCATTGAAAATGTGGTATAACGCTATTACAACAAAAAAAACTGAGGGATAAGAGGACATTAGCCTAAACATTGGATGTAAAAAGGAGAAAATTTAAAGAAAGACATTAAAAAGGGGTATAATACGATTAAAACACAAGAAAAATTTAGAAAATTCCGGACTTCCGTCCTAAACTGAGAAAATTCCTTACTTCCGGTCGCGCATACGTAATATAATTAGGCTTACACAAGATCCCTGCGGGATCACATGTTTTTCCAACACATCATTTCCGATTAATATGGCTCATAAAGGGCCTCAAATAAGACCACTTCCGGTCTACATTTGGGGAAAGCCCACTTCTTGTCGCGCATGCGTTATATAATTAGGCTTCACAAGATCCCTGCGGGGTCCAATGTTGTTCCAACACATCATTTTCCTGTCAACATGGCCGAATAGGGCTTCCAATAGGACCACATCCGGTCTACATCTGGGGATACACCCACTTCTGGTCGCGCATGCGTTATATACTAAGAATATTCAAAACCCCTGCGGAGTCACGTGTTGTTCCAACACGTCATTTCCGCCCCCTGTTGGGTCATGTGTTGTTCCAACACGTCATTTTCGGTTAAAATGGCCGAAAAGAACCTTAAAAAGGACCGCTTCCGGTCGCATGCGCAATGATAACATGTTATACATCCGGCCACGTGACTTCTGCTTCCGGTCACGTCACTTCCGGTCAACGTCACTTCCGGTAACCACCTCGACAAATGTGAGGTGAACTGTCCCTATATACTACTTGTAGTCTATTGTTCATTGTCACGTGCACCGTACTATCTACTGTAGACTATTGTTAGATGTAGCGTAGACTTCCACTGCTGTAGTCTTTTGTTAATTGTCACGTAGACTGTCTCTATTGTAGACTATTGTTAATTGTAATGAACACTGTCTGTATTAAAGTCTGCTGTAAATTGTAATAGGGACTGTTCCTGTATCATTCTACTGTGAATTGTAAAGTACATGTTCAAATTATTTTAATCTTACTTGCAAATGACGATTATATACTTCGGTTTTTAAGTTGTGATATAAAAATGTGTTTAGATAAAACTCAATTTGTCTGACCTACATTGTGTATTACATGTACACAAACATATTACACAATGTGTCTGAACTAGTGTGTAGATCAGTACTTAGAATAAAAAATAAAAGTGACAACAAAAGTCCGAAACGATCAAAGGAAGAGACCAGTAAGGAAAATCCGTATAACATTCGACTAAATCAGGGAAACACAATCCAACACAGAACATTTTTGACAAGCCGCCATATTCCCGACTTGGAACGGGCATTTTATAAATAAAATGGTGGGTTAAACCAGGTTTAATGATGCATCAACCTCCCGCTTATACAATTAATATGAATTTGATATAAGAACAGATTTTATTGACATTATTATTATTACATCATTTCTGTAAAATGCTTGATATTTTGGTGACAGTGTTGTGTCTACCATCATTGTTATATATTTTTGGATATATTTTTACAAAGCAAAACAGATATCTACAGCTGCAAGGCCCGAGAGCGATACCTTTTTTTGGATGCTTCTTTCAAACAGACAAACAGAAGTTACATTTAAATCTAGATCAATGGGGATACCAATATGGCGACATGTTTTGCCTGCCTTTCCTCTGAAGGACTATTTTAGTGTTGAATACGTCCGATATCATCAGAGAACTTTACTTACAAGAACCTGCAGCCACGTTTACAGCTGGAAGCCTTCAAGGTCGAAAAGCTTTGGTGCTAAGTATAGAATGGACGATTCAAATGTCATTCATAGTCAATATAGTCCGGAATGGAGTTACCGACGGAAAATAGCCCATCAGCTTTTGCGTGCCTATGGAGAGGGATTACGGGAAATAGAAGAAATTATATCAGTAATACTTGCTGAAGTCGTAAAGCAAATAAGTCAGTCAAATAATGGAATAGTTGATCCTACAAAGTTTATACATGATTTCTTACTTGAAAATCCCGAAGTCTTAGTAAGTGTAGTGTCTTGAAGTAATGTAATAATTATGTACATGTAGTTGAGATAGTTTGTTTATTGTAAAAGTAAAGATATCTTTTTTTTTTTTCTTTTTTGTAGTTGTAAAGGAATTTTTATTGTCAAAGTAAGGATTTGTAATGTTCAATGAAAATTTCTGATTTTAGTTCGAATAACTAAATACCAAAGTGACTGTTAATTTATTTTCTGCATATGCGTATTTCGACAACTTATGTCTCTTCAGTGTAGATAAAATCAAAACATTTGGAGTCCATACACCGATGTAACTGTTTAACTAATAGAGAACAAATAATCAAACAATTTCTAAAGAGAAAAGCCAAAATCAGCTAAGGACACAGCTATCATCGGCAAGAGGGAGATACTCACTCTTGAAATAATACTGCATGAGTGATTGTGAACACAGTTGTAGTGGCCAGTTAATACGAATTATCCATTAGATCGAAGTGGAAAAAAATGTGCCCCTGTACATGCAACTTTGGTTACATAAAGCAATTCGTATTAATTTATTTATTTTTCATTTCAAATTAACAATTATTTTGTTATTTATTGTAGTTGATTGTTTACTTTTGAAATACCCTAATGAAATGCTTTTTTGTAGATAGACACTGTTGCGCAATTAAATCGTGCATTTGAAAAAATATAGAGTCGAATACGAGTTCAGTGTGTCTGTGACGGAAACTGTCATTTGACGGGTCCTCCTTTGTGACATTTTAAGTGGTTCACTAATGTGAAACGTCATATTTCGCCCCCTTTCCTGCGGATTAACTCCCTCTTTTCATAAATAAGGTTGTCACCGGATTTTTTTTAATATTGCTCAGTTAAAAGCATTATGACATATACATTTGTTTCATCTATTCCCCTGTTTTCTGTTAACAAATTTATTCACATTTTCAAAGTTAAAAGATTCATTTCTGTTAGTATAATTTGCCTTTCAATTTTGCCTCTGACCATTCAATGTCAATTAAGGTAAATTCAGCACGAATTTCGACCCTGGTTCTAGAAAAAAAGCAAACATGGTGATCTAGACTTTTTATTGCGGATTTCAAGTTTGGATGGGGTCTTCAATTATACCGATTTATAACAAAATCAATCGTAGGATATACCTTTAAAGGTACTGCAGATCATAAAGCATCTACAGAAAAATAAATTAACAGTAACATCGGTATTTTGTTATTTTGCCTTCAATTTTTTTCGGAGAGTGAAGGAAGACGAAATCAAAGAAACAACAACGAAAATAACAATGAAAAATGTTGAGCTAATTCTACATGACTTTGTTGCTGCAGGTATGGAGACTTGTTGCTATTTCCGAGGTAAGACGACTGATTTCAGAAGAGCTCGTGTACTCGTCTGAACTCGATTATAATTACCGATGAGTTTATTTTAGTGAGTCACCAACAGTATCTTTTTTAAAAATTACCACAAATGGAGTGACGTCACATGGAAAGTATATAAAATGTATAGACTTGAGGTTTCGAGACATTGGCAATCACATTTTACTAACGAGATAGCTCTTAACATCAAATCAAAATCAAATGTTGGTATATCATTCATTCATGTAAGAAACTCCGCGCCTTAATCTCTTGCTGCGTTGCGCTTCACCGAGGAAAGGAATTTTCTACAAACATGAAAGATATCCAAATTTTTGATATACTCTCGTGTAAGAAATACAACAACATCGAAGTTGCATAATAAACAGTAAAATTTTTGTGATGCTGTACATGTGTGTCAGGGAGTAACCCCTTATAAGCGTCATCAAAATCAAATGATATTGAACAACGGCAATAAAATGGAATGATGATTAAAAAAACAAAAATAGTCAGAAAGAAGTTATCGATAATGATAGTGCCGAAATAGGAGGCCATATTCAATATCAAGGACATTTAACGAGTGCAGTAATATCAGGAATCAAGCCACAGTATTTTCAATGAGTTAGAAATATGATAAATAAAGTTCATTCTATATACTGCGATGTAAAATTTCCATGTCAGACAAGTCTAATTACCGAGCTAATGAATATTTTGGAGTCATATCTGACATGGTAATTATACCTAATAGTTTATAGAAATGAACTATTCTAATCATAATTCTAAGCTGCATGTAGGAGTGGTCCACTAGAAATAGCATCGACCCAGTTGTTTCAAAATACAAAGGTGCCGAAAAAGATTTCACTAACCTCAGTCTTATCACTTATCAAAACATTGTATGAAAGTAAAGTTGCATAGTGGGTGACTGCAATATTTGTTCGGTTACATATGTCAAATAAATGAACTGTATCTCTTTAAAGAAACGCTGAAAAATTGCATAGGCAAAGTAATGTTTTAGTATTTGCAAATTCAATGTATTTATCTTTCAGGGAATAATTTACAACTCTTTTGTGTTTTACACTTTTAACTGTTTGTGTGTTCATTTGAACTTGAATGAATAATCATTTCCGTGATTTTGATTTAAAACTTGAACATATAGTACTCGGGATATCTAACATCCAAATATGACAAACGTAATAATTTTGACTTTCCAATTGTGAAGAATCCATTTTCAGTAGTAATATACCTAAATCTCCAGAAATTAGAGTCTACATTTCACAGCTGATTCGCTACTGTTGTGCATGCAATGTGAATTGCTATATCTTCAACAGAGTAAAATTACTATCCAAGAGATTTTAGCAAGGGTTATGTTCAATCAATGATACTAAAAGTGTTATGGTCGTAGTTATGATTAGGCGGATCGTTACAATGTGTCTGTAACACAAATGAAGATGGAAATTTTTCAATAGATCCCAACGTGATTGACATAACCGAATTTGTCAATGCACCAGAATTTTCATTTACAGTGTGCATTGGAGCGACAATCGGTGCAGGTCATGCGTACTCCTCAGAAACACCTGCTGAGACTTCTTTATAGTGGTTCAGACTTTGCTCTATTTTGTGTGGGTTTGATTTACATGTATGTTCTGTTTGTTTCGTTCTCACCATATATGTTGTATCTCTCTTTGTGATCCTTATATTGCCTTGTATTTTGGATTTATGATTTTCGGTTGTTGCTTCGGTATTTATATGAAAAATTATTTTACTAGGGATGACTTACATACGACCATGGCTTTTTCATTTGAAATTTGAATGTATACGACTTAAATGGACGATTGTCAGACGATTGCGACGAACTGAGATGACTGCCATCCCGGTCGAGATGGTTGGTATCTCTATGAGAAACTATGTTTCTTGCTTTTTTTTAGAATTTCACGTGCCATATATCACATACAAACCGCCTATATTATTTGCCAACTGCTGTAAAAAAGAGAATATAGAGTGGACTGATTGTGGGTTATACGACTACAGATGGAAGTAATTGTACTAAAATATTGTAGGTTATATGACTACAAGTTGAAATCTAATTTCTTTTTGATTGTACTGAAATGTTGTAGGTTTTATGACTACACGTGGAAGTCTGATGTCAATTGTTGAAATTTTAATGAGTAACCAGGATGTGCAAATGAAAATACCACAGGAACTGACCAAAGTTGTTGGTTATGAACGTCAACTACGATTAAGTGATAGAGATATGTGTCCATATAGGGAAGCTACAATTCTTGAATCTTTAAGATACATTTCTCATACACCCCTGACAGCTCACGCTGCTGTAGAAGAATTTCAGTTCCATGGGATAACAGTTCCAAAAGGTTGTACGGTGAGTATTTTAATAATTTTAACTTTTTGGCAGCGTGTTTCGAAGGTCTAAGGTAATACTGTATCAAGATTGTGAGAGATGTGAATTTCTGTCGGTACCTATAGAATGAAGAGAACCTTACTCTTCAAGAATATGAATGTAGAAAGCTTAATAAATTGCTGAATTTGGTTAATCCCTGATATAATTACAAAATCAAAGATACCGAGTCATTTAAGAACGACTGTGATAAATAAGTCAAAATTCTCCGATCTTTAATTTGGGGAATATAGTTCAGCATAAATACATGGATCATTAGGATAAAAAAGCATGGATGTAGCGTTGCTCGACAATTAGCAATAAATTCCGCTCAAACCGGTGCTAGGGGCCGTCTTGAACTTGCTATGAGGTATGAGTAAAGCTCATTGTTGAAGGCCTCATGGCGACTTCAAGATGAAGAACAACAATAAAAGCGTTGTTCCATTGCTTATTTACCATGTATTTGTAGAGACTTTGTCTCGTTTGCATTCACTCCATATCCCTTCATTGATAATTTAGGTTTATTACTCTGATTATACGGATTTAATGAATGAAAAGCAACCCAAACACTAGAGCCACATTGAAATACATGTAACGATCGGTATGCTGGTCACCAACTAATACATATTCGTGACAATTTAAACTTTGGCTCAACACCAAGCAATTGTTACTTTATACGTGTCTTTAAATGGTGTTTTTATTTGAACACACCGGGTATTCTAACACACGGAACCGGAGCTGACACAACGAACGCGGCGCCGAGAAATAAACAATGATCAAGGTAGGTAGAGAGAAAACGCAATTTTCTCCGATAAAGAAAAGGAGATAGTTTTTATTTAAGGCATACGACTATTCCTCATATATTTATGCATCCACAGTAGAAAACGCGATGTAAAACGGTATTTATTTATTTAATAAAACGAAAATAAGTTTGTACTTTCCAGTTTTAGGTTTTGGACTTACAACGACGTGTATTTTGATGTTAGAAAAGGAATTCAAATAACAAAATGCACCAGACTTTTTGCAAATATGTCCTGCAACTTGTGTCAAAAGGACACACTAAGCCATTCCTGCAATGACGGGTACGATGACAATATTCATGTACAGGGTATTTAAATACGGACACAACGAAACGCGGGCAAATGGCAAACGGAACGCGGGCTACAGACAAAAAATAGGCATCACGAACGCGGAGCTCTCAACATTAATAATAAGTTTAAGCTTTACCTTTTATGTTCTTATGAAACGAAAAGGGCCATATATGATATATGGGTGTCCGTTTATTCGTGTATAGAAGTTTTTTTTAAAACCTACATCATTTTGAAAGGTTAGTGAAAGATCATTTCGCAATTGTTTTTTTTTTTTTTTTTTTTTTTTTTTTTCATGTGGCAATTCCTTGCATTGATAGGTCCCACCATCAGTATATTTGATGTCACATTACAACTAACGAAAGAGTTTTCATATTTCACAAGTTTCTCAGTGGTAAGATCATTCAATACTTTGTAAACGAATAACGAAGCAACATGCTATAACCGGTGAAAATGGTAGCCACGCATCCTGGAAACCTGGATAGTCCTTTATTTGAAACTTCAAGCTAAGAGCATGCAAAACACCTCGATTTTTAATATATAATGAAATGTTTGAACACCCCGGAATTTGATAATATGAATACTGCCGTGTGTATGAGATGTTCCAACTTCGGAAAAAAATTTAAAAAAAATAAATAAATAAAATAATAATGAAAATGGTCCCTCTGAAGGAACTTGGTATGAATTTTTTAGGTGGTTATGTTTTGACCAATTTTTGCATTCAACATATTGCGAAATATTTATGGTTTGTAGGGGTTTAAAATAATTGCATTCAAAGGCCCAATGTCTTTTCATCTGGAATCGCCCTAAGATAATTTCTGGAAAATAATTATCGCTACTCGAAAGTTTCTTTACTATTTGGTCCTTGAAAAAGACTATAGAATATTCTTAAAAACTCATGGAAAGCCTTGAATTTTGAGACATAGAATGGTGGGAATCCTGTTTAATAAAAGATCGAAAAACTTACAATATGAAAATTTAGATATAACAAGTTTCCAAGTTTCTGCATATGGCTATTTCGACAACTGTCTTATGTCTCTTCAGTGCAGATAAAATCTAAATAATTGGAAAACCATCAACTCAAACTCCTTGTTTTGTCTTTGTTTTTATCTGTTACCGTTTTTGCCATGTCTTTGGACTTCGATTTTTGTAGTCATCTCTTCTCTTGTTCCTTCGGTATTCTACTGCCGTTGTCTCAAATATGTTTAAAAACTGATAGAGAACAAATAACTATATACATTAATGATATATGATTGATTATTTAGAGTTCACGTCCAATGAGCAAAATTTAGCTTCATGTATATCAGGATGAGAACAAGTTAATGAATTCAAGGAATTATATAAGTAAAAAGAAGAAAGGTGGAAGAGACAACCGGATCAACGACTTTTGACTGCCACTGGAAAAGGGGAAATGGGTAGGGGCAGGAAATTTAGCTTTCTATACGGGATCCAGTGCCTCTGCTCTCCTTAGAAAAATAAAGAAGGGGTTTTTACACTGAATGGAGTGTGGCGTTTCTCAACACAGTTTGGCTACAATGGTTCGCATTCAGGCTTTCCATATTATGACCTGACTACCCCGCATAGACAGGGAATTCCCCTACCCACAAACTGTTGAAACGCCCGGCAGCTCTATTGCATGAGCATCTGAAAACCGATTCAGGTGCCGTAATAATGGTTTATGTATAATTGAATTGTTTATATGTATAGAATTACAAACTATCAAATAGGTCCTTAAAATGTTTTTAAAAGATTTTCAGTGTACTATGGGTGTGACACAATGAGAAAATTTATCTCCTTTACTTTTTCATATGAACGTAAATGACTAAATGACTTTTTATTTCAAAAATATAAATGGCTCATCAGATTTCTTAGAAAAATGTTGAAAGAAAACCGGAGTATATTTGAAGCTTTTATTTTCTTTATGCGGATAATACTGTCTGAATGGCTAAAACAAAGGAAGATCTACAAACACAATTAGACTTTATACTACTGAATGTTTCTGTTCCTTTGTTTCTTCTAATCATCCTCGGTCTTTATTTTTGAAAATTCCAAGAAGTATGGAGTTAAACTGCTTTCTTATTCTAGAAGGTGATTTAGCACGCAAAGGTAATATCAATAACGTTATTGATATTACCTGGGTTGCACAAAGCTCAATTAAAACTTAATAGACTACAGTCCTTGTATCAGTAGCCGTTACTTATTGACGGATTTTTGACTGATTGATGACTGATTTTTTACTGATCGATGACGGATCCATGAATAACGGATGTGTACGTATTTTACGGATGGAAACGTATTTTACGGATGTAAACGTATTTTACTGATCGCATCATTCAATTACGTGTTGTATCAATCAGTAAATCACGTATGACGGATACGTAAATATTTGGAATTTTAAGGCAAAACGAATTAACATATTATTATTCTCGTGTGTTTCCAGGTTGTTAGATACATCTTTTTCGAATATAAAGACGAATAAACGAATGCTGTGTTTTGTTTCAATTTAAATCGTTTACATGTATTTGTGAATGAGAACTGGGTATCTATAAACTGCATAATACAAATCTGCGTTTTAGACTCGATCTTTGAAAATGACCAAAACAATACTTTTTTGCAAATGTTAGTGATCATATTCTTTCAAAGGAGTTTTATATTTTGCACAACATAATTTTAATGAATTTTAACATATTTAAGGCTTGAAAAGTTAGATTTTTAGTGTGCAGTTTAAACTGTGTCTACAAAAATGACCAAAAGAATTTAATTTTTTGGAAAAATTTATTCATAATATCCTTTCGAAGGAGTTTTATCTTTTGCGAAACATTATTTAAATGAATATTAGCATATTAAAAAGGCTTGAAAAAGTTAGATTTTTAGAGTGTGGTTTAAACTCTGTCTATGAAAATGACCAAAACAATTTAAATATTTTGAAAATTTTATTCATCTTTTGCAAAACACAATTTAACAATTTTCAGCATATTTAAGTTTGAAAAGTCAGATTTTAAGTCTGCGGTTTAAACTCTGTCTGTAGAAATGACCAAAACAATTTAAATTTTTTTGAAAATTCTATTCATCATATCTTTTCGAAGGAGTTTTACCTTTTGTGAAACACAATTTTAAGGAATTTTAGCATACTTAAGGGTTGGAAAGTCAGATTTTCAGTGTGCGGTTTAAACTCTGTCTATAAAAAAGACCAAAAGAATTGAAATATTTAAAAAATTTTATTCATCATATCCTTTCGAAGGAGTTTTATCTTTTGCGAAACACAATTTTAACAAATTTCAGCATATTTAAGTTTGAAAAGTCAGATTTTAAGTCTGCGGTTTAAACTCAGTCTGTAGAAATGACCAAAACAATTAAATTTTTTTTGAAAATTCTATTCATCATATCCTTTCGAAGGAGTTTTATCTTTTCCAAAACACAATTTTAGGGGATTTTAGCATACTTAAGGGTTGAAAAGTCAGATTTTGAGTGTGCGGTTTAAACTCTGTCTGTAAAAAAGACCCAAAAAATTGAAATATTTAATAAATTTTATTCATCATATCCTTTCGAAGGAGTTTTATCTTTTGCGAAACACAATTTTAACAAATTTCAGCATATTTAAGTTTGACAAGTCAGATTTTAAGTCTGCGGTTTAAACCCAGTCTGTAGAAATGACCAAAACAATTTAAATTTTTTTGAAAATTCTATTCATCATATCCTTTCGAAGGAGTTTTATCTTTTGCGAAACACAATTTTAATGAATTTTAGCATACTTAAGGGTTGAAAAGTCAGATTTTGAGTGTGCGGTTTAAACTTAGTCTATAAAAAAGACGAAAAGAGTTGAAATATTTTAAAAATTTTATTCATCATATCCTTTCGAAGGAACTTTATCTTTTGCGAAACACAATTTTAACAAATTTCAGCATATTTAAGTTTGAAAAGTCAGAGTTTAAGTCTGCGGTTTAAACTCAGTCTGTAGAAATGACCAAAACAATTAAATTTTTTTTGAAAATTCTATTCATCATATCCTTTCGAAGGAGTTTTATCTTTTGCAAAACAAAATTTTAACGAATTTTAGCATACTTAAGGGTTGAAAAGTCAGATTTTGAGTGTGTTAAACTCTGTCTATAAAAATGACCAAAAACAATTGAAATATTTAAAAAATTTTATTCATCATATCCTTTCGCAGGAGTTTTATCTTTTGCAAAACACAATTTTAATGAATTTCAACATATCTAAGCCTTGAAAAGTTAGATTATTAGTCTGGTATTTAAACTCTGTCTATAAAAATGACCAAAACAATTGAAATTTTATGAAAATTTTAGTCATAATATCCTTTTGAAGGAGTTTTATCTTTTGCGAAACACACCTTTATAAATTTTAACATTTTTAAGGCTTGAAAAGTTAGATTTTTAGTCTGCGGTTTAAACTCAGTCTGTAGAAATGACCAAATCAATTAAAATTTTTTGGAAATTTTATTCATAATATCCTTTCGAAGGAGTTTTATATTTTGTGAAGCACAATTTTAATGAATTTAAGCATTCTTTTAGGTTGAAAAATCAGATTTTTGGTGTGCGGTTTAAACTCAATCTTTAAAAATGACCAAAACAATTTGAATTTTTTCAAAAAATTTATTCATCATATTCTTTCGAAGGAGTTTTATATTTTGCGAAGCTCAATTTTAATGAATTTAAGCATACTGAAGGGTTGAAAAATCTTTTAAATGACCTAAACAATTTAGTTTTTTGAAAATTTTATTCATCAAATTCCTGTCGAAGATTTTTTTTTATTTCATGAACCACAATTTAAATAAATTTTAGCATATTTAGTGTTTGAAAAGAAGGATTTCCCAGTCTTTTGTGTATTAATGCGTCAAATCATTTGTTTTGTTTTTTTGTTTTTGTCATTCCATTTTTGTTTTGCAAGAGACATATTCCTTTTCGCTGTTATTTGCATTACTGTTATTGTCTAACAATTAACTTTTAACCAGTTGTATAAATTATTTTAATAGTTTTTTTTTATCGAATTGAATTTGTCTTTTTTTGACGATTGGTCAAATCAGATGTGCTTCCAAATTTTAATGCATTCGAACAAACTGTATTATATACTGTGCATTTCCTACGTACAAGCAGAAACATCAAGTAAATATAATATTAACTTTAACGTACGGATCAAATATACCTAGGGTGTTATATTAATTTTTTTTTATATATTTCAATTCTAAATTCATTTTTTGATGAAACGAAATTATCATTTCGCAAAATGTATTAACTTGAAAGATGACGTAAGGCTATCAATCAGTCATTTACGGATAGGACCGATCAATCATCCGTCAGTCACGTAATTTACGTATTGTATCCATCAAATACGTAAATTACTTCTCCTATCCGTCAGATTTTGACGGATTGTTGACTGATCGATCACTGATCGATGACTGATCGTTGACGGCTGACGGATCGCTTAATGATCGCTCTTTTAGTAACGGCTACTGAAGCAAGGACTGTATTAAAAGTTAATAGTCTATTAAATTAGTAGGAAATGTTAAAGCTTAATAGACTATTAAATATTTAATAAATGGGTTGCACAAAGCTCAATTAAAACTTAATAGACTATTAAAAGTTAATAGTCTATTAAATAAGTAAGAAATGTTAAAGCTTAATAGACTATTAAATATTTAATAGTCTATTAACTTTTGTGCAACCCAGTCCAGATGAACTGGGTTGCACAAAGCTCAATTAAAACTTAATAGACTATAACGTGTAGAGCGCTTTGTCGGGTGAGCAGTACAAGCTCAGTTCTTGAGCTTCGAAGTTCAGATACGCATGTTCTAAAATTTCGAAGTCTGAAGTGTTAATTGTGAAAAGATAACATATGTTTGAAATTAGCTGATATTGCATGACAAGCGTTTCCATATTTATCAACGAAATCCCAACAGTCATTCCTTCACAAAATAACGAAAAAGAAGCAACAAATACTGATTTTATATGCCTATTATATTATTATTTTTATCCGCGTTGGTTGTGCTCAATGCCCGCGTTCGGTTTGTCCATTTTTGATATTTGCCCGCGTTTCGTTGTGCCCAAATTTTGATACCCTGTACGTGAATATTGTCATCGTACCAGTCATTGCATGAATAACCTAGTGTGTCCTTTTGACACAAGTTGCAGGACATATGTGCATTTTGGTATTTAAATTCTTTTTCTTACAACAAAATATATGTCGTTGTAAGCTCAAAACCATAAAGAATCTTAAAAGTACAAACTTCATTTTCGTTTTATTAAATAGATATATACCGTTTTACATCGCGTTTTCTACTATATGATGAATGGTCGTATGCCTTAAATAATAACTATCTCCTTTTCTTTATCGGAGAAAATTTCGTTTTCTCTCGACCTACCTTGATTATTGTTTATTTCTCGGCGCCGCGTTCGTTATGTCAGCTCCGGTTCCGTGTGTTAGAATACCCGGTGTGTTGAATTTGTAAATACTTTCTTTGAAGAAATATGATTTGTCAAAATTGCCATATGCAGAAATGAAACTTACCCTAAATTCGGTATGTAGTTATTTGTTGAAACATGAAATCACAATTGTTGTGTATGATGATTACAATACATGGACCATTCGTGTCTCAAAGGTCATATATGTCATACATGTATCTAGTTTAGTACATTTCGCCAATGCCAGCCAGTTGAAAAGTAAATCTTTATTAAAAAG
The DNA here is from genome assembly GCA_002080025.1 of Modiolus philippinarum. Classification (NCBI taxonomy): domain Eukaryota; kingdom Metazoa; phylum Mollusca; class Bivalvia; order Mytilida; family Modiolidae; genus Modiolus; species Modiolus philippinarum. The sequence goes on along the minus strand of MJUU01053878.1, from coordinate 18,594 downwards.
CTTCCCGGTTTATAGCAGCCATTTAAAAATAAATATTAAATAATTTTGAATTGATTTTTTGCAAAATGAAAGAGTATGACGGGTTATTGTATTGCTTATAAAGCTGACTTACACTATTTTTCGTTCAATATCTCACATCGAGAACAGTCACTGTGTCAGAAATTGTTTGTGTAATGTCAGAACTCAACTACACGATTTTGACTTGATGCGAGCTGACCTCCAGATTCTGTGCATTTTTGTTTTCTACCACTTGAGTTAAGTCAAAGCTGAAAATTCTGTTTTATAGAAATACAAAGTAAACATTTTGACCATGTTCTTTATAAATCGTGCAAAATCAAGTAAAACGAGTATTAACTTATCTCTACAGCTATAGAGGGTCCCGCAAAATTCCCTTTGGAGTTGCTTGGGGGGGGTGTCATGATGCCTTGACCATTATCAGGTGATTTTCCCGATGATAGTTTTGGGGATCCGAGATTAGTTTAAACGTATTTATTTTGCATAAATATTGCAAATAGGATTAGACACAAGTTAAACAAACTTATGGAGTCTTCTCCTATATAATATATATTACAATATTAATACATATCATTTCAAAGCATGCATCTATAACACATTTCACATAAAAAATGATAAAGGAATTAAACTAAATTTACTAAAAATGTTTGTGATGTGTGTGGTTTGCTGTCCGCGTCATATATTTATATGACGAAATATATTTTAACTATGTAATAAGGAATCTTCTTGTTCTTTTTATGTATTCAAACACATGTTTAAAACATTTACATTTTGTTCGTCAGTTAATTCAAACGAGCCTTTTATCAAAAGATCCAGATCTACATAAATATCTCCAGGTAACCAGCTGAGATTATCATATAAAATGGTCCTTTGAATTTGATATCGCGGGCATATAAAAAAGAAATGATATGTATCCTCACAACTGGCTCCACAGCTACAAGATGAATCTGTTATAATTCTGAATTTAGACAAATAATGATTGAGAAATGTTGACGAGCATCTAAATTGAGTAAGAATTATATCTAGTTTTCGAGGTCCGTAAGAGTAATATCTTTGAACACTGCATCCATCAGACAGTTTTTTTCAAAAAAACTTTTAAATTGTGACAATGTATTTGCATTACGTATAGTCTGATCAAATTTATTCCACTCCCTAATAGTGGAAGGAATATATGAACTGGAAGTTATGGATAATCTACAGAAGGGAATCATAATATCTTCCTTATATCTTAACGGATATACTGAGGTAGATTGTATAGTTACAAAGATAAAACGGAGCATTATTGTTTTGAATATTGTAAAACAGTTGCAATTTTCGTCGTTTGCGTCTGCTTATTAGAGTTTCCCACCCTAGTTCTTCATAAATAACATCTGACTTAGTAAATATAGGAAGCCCAGTTATTATTCTCGCGGCATCTAGCTGTAGCTGTTCTAGTCTGGCTGAATTACAGATACCACAGTTGTCCCAGACCTCACATGCATATTCAAATAAAGGTCTAATGTAAACCAAATACAATTTTTCTAGATTTGACCTGCTGAGTTTATATTTATCCCCGCACTTTCGAAGAAGGTTCGGGGATATTGTAATACCCTCCGTCTGTCCGTCCGTCCGTCCGTCCGTCCGTCCGTCACACTTTTCTTGTGACTCAAACTCCTCCTACATTTTTGGATTTAGGGATTTAATTTTGTTGTAGAATTGTTGCATATAGTGTGCAGATGCGCAATAAGCTTTCGGATTTTCGATATTGGTCTTGGTGCAAACAAGAGGCCCCATGATGTCAATTTTTACACATGTGGCATGTGACACAAACTCCTCCTATATTTATGGATTTAGGGATTTAATTTTGTTAAAGAATTGTTGCATATAGTCTGTAGATGCGCAATAAGCTTTCGGATTTTTTTATATTGGTCTTGGTGCAAACAAGAGGCCCCATGATGTCAATTTAAACAAAGACCAAAAGATGTGGATTAGACACATGTGGCATGTGACGCAAACTCCTCCTACATTTTTGGATTTAGG
>MJUU01053875.1:32243-45320 GCA_002080025.1 Modiolus philippinarum | reverse complement strand
TATTTTTCATCGCATTTCGATGGGATTTTTTTCTTTTGATTTCTCTTGATATAAGCTTTCAGCATCATGTCAATGGATTGGGCGTAACTCTTACTGTTTCTGAGCTATAGAGGGTCAAAGAGGAATCATAAGGAGTCATAAGGGCTAATTTTTATTTTCCCTAGTTTGTGTCCAGCTAATTACGTGGTCAATCTCCTTATTGCGTCCATCTAATTATTGTGTCAAGCTCTTTCCTGTGTCCATACTCACTTTAAATTACACTTTTTCAAATTTCAGTGGACGACATGCTGCGGTCGTATCATGCTGCGCTCGGCGTAGCCCTTTATTTCAATAGAGTAGGGGTAGATTATTAGCTTGACGTGAAGCAAGGCATAGGCATTATACTTTTGTCAGTTATAACAGTTTTAGTTACTAATTAAAAATGATAGTTTTAATGAAATCTTACATAAAATACAGAAGCATTATGCTTTAACTGTTTCTTTATTGTGTATTCAGCATGTGTACCTGAGTAAGAAATACAGCATCCAGTAAAATATCTGCCTGTAAAGCATCTAGGTGAAAATTATAGTGTAGGGGTAATGATCAAAGTATCAGGGTCAAGAATTATAGGATCGGGACACCCCTATGCTAAAAGGGCCTGGTGAGAGCACTGACATTCTGAATAATCCTTCAAATTAAAATTATTCTTTCTTTAGGCCACACCAAATTAATTAGTTGTTCTTTGAGATTTTGGCCAAAAAACTTGGGGCGAGCGAGCGAATTTTTTTTTTTTTTTTAATTATAAATTTTTCGCTTCAAATATTCTTGAATTTAAGAGCGAGCGAAATATTTTTTTTATTTTTCCTTTCCGGCATTTCAATATTATTTAAAATGTGTGCATTTGAACCTGCATATAAACAGCTGATATTCAACCTCTAGACTTAAAAGGTCATTATTGAACTAATAATAATAGTGTCTTATCATTCAGTCCAACAAATTGCCTTGCATAAACTAAGTTGTGTAAATTGCTTGCCTTTAACAACAACTTTTTCACATTCTGACCTTATGTTGCATGATAGCTATAGCCACAACTATATGATTTTTCACATATTGATCACTAACTAGTCTATCAAAGAATTGTGTAAAGCAAGTGTATGTAATTTCATTTAGATGTAGATGGTCACTAGAAACCATTTAAGATGTACTAAAAGTAAGAAAAAGAAAAAAAACAGACTGGCAAATTCTAATTGATAATTACATGACTATATGTTGCAGAGTTGGTCAGTATCTGGCAGTGATTATCTTAAACTGGTGCTAGAACATTCATTATTTCCCTTGATAATTTTTATGAAGTCTTAGAAATATTCCACCGTAAATGTTCAAGTCGTGTTTTTCATATTCATGTCCAAATATTATAAGTTGCATAACAAATGAAGGCTTATGTTATAGGACTAGTCATTTCACAAACTGTTCTTTATTTACCCAAGTCATAGAAAAAATGATACGTGCAAAACACGAATTCAATGAATGTTGAAAACAATGGAAATGTCACGCAGTAACCCAGTCGTTATAAGAACTTAAGTGTTTGTGAAAAAGAATTAGACGGGAAAGCTTAAATAGTTCCAGTTGGATGCCTCACAACTATTCATAAAAGGCAGTTGGAAGTGTATGAAACCCGGGTATGACTCCTTTCCCAAATCATTTTATTGCGGCCATGTCATCTGAATCAAAATAACGCTTAACTACACTGCTATTTCCCTGTTTTCGAACGCATAATTGACACAGATTCATTTTTATAATTTTGGAATCAAGTTCTTGGAAAACTTTAGTTGATTTCAACGTGCGAGATTTTAATTTTAATTTTTTTATTTTGATTTTGGAAATTTAGGAGCGGCGAAATAATTTTTATATTTAAATTTTTATTTTGCCAATTTAGGAGCGGCGTTTCCAAAGAACTACTAATTAATTTGGTGTGGCCTTATGCAACCAATTATTTTTCATGGTTGTAAATTTTTAACAATGGAATGTCATACTTTTATTTTCAGAAATTTTTCTTGCTAAAAAAGTACAATTGTGGTAATGGATTTAATCTAGCAGTCCTTTGGAGAGAAGACGAAAATGGAAGGACTCACTGAAAATCATACATATAGCCATAGTGTTGATAATGAAGGAATTATTGAAAATCAGAAATTACAGATACACATGAAAACACACACCAGTGTCCAATGTTATATATGTGATGTATGTGGTCTAAGGTTTTATCAGAGCTGTGCCTTGCAAGAACACACGGGAACACACAACATGCACAACGGTGTTGAATCTTTTAAATGTGATGATTGTTATAAAGTGTTTAATAATAATGATGAATTCCAGGCACACATGAGAACCAACTCATGTGGTTATGATGACTTTCAGGCACACAGGAGAACCCAGACTTGTGATAAACCTGATAAAGGCGATGAAAAATTTAGTCACAGTGATAGCGAGCAAACACACATGAGAAACCACACATGTGATACACTTGATAAAGGGGATGAAACATTTAGTCACAGTGATAACGTAGAAACACACATAAAAATTCATACAGTTGTGAAATCATGCAAATGTGACATATGTGATAAAAGTTTTCGTTATTCTCAACCCTTGAAAGTACACATGAGAACACACACAGGGGATAAACCTTACAAATGTGATATATGTGGTCAAAAGTTAAGTCATAAATATTCCCTACAATTACATATGAGATTACACACTAATGATAGACCTTTCAAATGCGACATATGTGACGAAAGTTTTTTTCGGAAAACTTCTTTGCAAACACACATAAGAAAACATACTGGCGATAAACCGTTCAAATGTGACGCTTGTGATAGAAGATTTGTTTGTAGTGATGCCATGAAGGTACACATGAAAAGGTGTATAGGTGATACAAATTACAAATGTGACATCTGTGAGAAAATGTTTATCTCAAATACTGAGGTAAAAAAACACATGAGATCACACACCGGTGAAAAGCCTTACAAATGTGATGTATGTAATAAAGGGTTCACAATCAAAAGTTACTTGAAAATTCATATGAGGACGCACACGGGTGAAAAACCCTTTAAGTGTACTACTTGTGGTAAAGATTTTAGTACGACGTATAGTTTCAAGAGCCACATGAAAATACACACTGTAGAAATGGTAGAAAAATGTTTCAAATGTGATTTATGTGATAAAAGTTGTATTACAAACACCGAGTTGAAAATACACATGAGAACGCACACGGGAGAAAAACCTTACAAATGTGGAGTCTGTGATAGGGGGTTTAAACAAAACAGTGTCTTGAAAAACCACATGAGAACACACTCAGATGAAAAACCTTTTAAATGTGATGTGTGTGATAAACGGTTTAGAAATAGTAACACCTTGCGACAACACATGAGAACTCATACTGGTGACTTGCCTTATAAATGTGATGTATGTGATAAAAGGTTTTATTACAGTCATTCTTTGCAATACCATATCAGAAGACACACGAATGATAAACCTGTTAAATGTGATGTATGCGATAGAAAGTTTAAACTGGATTATGACCTGAGACTACACATGAGAATCCACACTGATGAAAGACGTTTTAAATGTGAAGTATGCAGTAAAGGGTTTCTATCAAAAGGTCCTTTGAAGGTTCACATGAGAACACACACGGGTGAAAAACCCTATAATTGTACTATATGTGGTAAAGATTTAAGTACCAATAGTAGCTTACAGAAGCACATGAGGACACACACTGGCATTCAACCTTATAAATGTGGCGTGTGTGGTAAAGGATATTCCGATAAAACATCCTTTCAGAGACACATGAGACGTCATATAGGTGTATTTTGTAATGGCAAACTAGTCATGATATAAACATTTTAATTAAAACATTTCAATATGAATTCACGTAAAAAGCCTTATAATTCTGATATTTGCTGTGAAGAGTTTACACACAATGGCAAATTGCCATCGTATTAAGTGTTCTAATGTGTGATGTTTGTGAATAAATGAAAAATATGTGTAAATAATGGAAAAATTAACATACTGATCTTAGCAGGAGAAAAGGGGCATGACAAAGGCGAAAGGCTCCAACCAATCCTCCACTTTGATTGAGCAATGTCAGCATTTGGCCATGGTATAATGCAGAAATGATATTCCAGAAGGTTGAAAAAAAAATAAAATCGGAGACATGTTTGAACTAATAGCAATGCAATTTGAAACCCAAAAGAACTTGATAAGAGATTGATAATTAAACCATTTTATTGATTGAGAGCCTCTTGTTTTTAGTGAAATTTCGATGGGATTTTTCCGTTAGTTTCATCTTCCTGCAATATAGGTCAGCTCTTACTGTTTACATGCTAGGGATCAAAGGGGCCAAAAGTGCATTTTTTTCTAAATATGTAAAATCTTTTTTTGTCAGCTGGATGTAATTTTTAGCTCACCTGGCTATGCCAGGGTGACCTTTTGCCATCACTTGTTGCTGTCGTCCGTTCCTCTGTCCGTCTGTCGCAAACTTTTCATTCAAAGATCTTCTCCTCTGACACCACTGGGCCAATTGGAACCAAACTTGGTCACAATAGTCCTTGGGTGGTCCCTTTTAAAAATTGTGTCCGGCAGGTTTGTACCTCATCCGAGATTGCCGCCAACAGGGAACATAGTTTTAACATTAGACCCTATGGAAAAGACATTCAAAGATCTTCTGAGAAACTACCAGTCCAATTATAACCAAACTTAGTCACAATTGTCCTTAGATGGTCCCTTTCACTTAAGGTATCCGGAAGGTCCGTACCTCATCCAAGATGGTCGCCAGCGGGAAACATAGTTTTAACATTGGATCCTATTTAAAGTACTTTCAAAGATCTCAGAAACTACTAGTCCAATTAAAACCAAACTTAGCCACAATGGTCCTTAGATGGTCCCATCCAAAAAGGTATCCGGCAGACCATAACCTCATCCAGGATGGCCCCAGTGGGAACAAAGTTTTAACATTGAACCCTATGGGACAGACATTCAAAAATCTTCTCCTCAGAAGCTACAAGTCCAGTTATAACCAAACTTTGGCACAATGGTTCTAAGATGGTCTCTGCCAAAAAAGATATCCGGCAGGTCCGTACATCATCCAAGATGGCCACCAGTGGGGAACATAGTTTTAACACTGGACCATATGGTAAAGACATTCAAAATTTTTTTATCAGAAACTACCAGTCCAATTAGAGTCAAACTTAGTCACAATGGTCCTCAGTTGATCCCTTCCAGAAAGGGTATCCGACAGGTCCATAACTCATCCAAGATTGCCACCAGCTAGGAACAAAGTTTAACATTGGACCCTATGGAAAAACATCTTTTCAGAAACTACTAGTCCAATTTAAACCAAACTTAGCCACAATGGTCCTTAGATGGTCCCATCCAAAAAGGTATACACCCGGTCCGTACCTCACCTTAGATGGCCGCCAGTGGTGAACATAGATTTAACAATGGACCCTTTGGATTTTAATGGAATCCCTGTCCAAATTTGTTCAATTTGGTCTGACATGGGTTGGAATAGATGGTGGAGATCTCAATAGCCATGGAAAGCGGACCAGAAAACTGAAATTATAGAAAAGAAAGTATTCTGCTAGATATTTTATTTTTGATTTCAGCAATATGTATAAACTTTGTCAACATGTTGTAGTTTTTGTCAAGGTCTGTTTCTTTTTTGATTATATACTGTATTTCTTCGTGGAATTCCTGCATTCCTTTTTCAGCATGTTGCTTTTGTTTGTACTTCTTCATTCCTTTGTGACATGTTGTATTCTGTGTCATTTTTGTTGACATGCTGCACCCTTTTGAAGACATGCTGTATTATTTGTCATTGTTTGTTGAGATGCTGCACTCTTTTAAAGACATGGTGTATTCTTTGTCATTGTTTGAAGACATGGTGTATTCTTTATCATTGTTTGTTGATATGCTGCACTCTTTTGAAAACCTGTTGTATTCCTTGTCATTGTTTGTTGACATGCTGCACTCTTTTGTGGACATGTTTATTCTTTGTCATTGATTTTTGACATGCTGCACTCTGTATTCTTTGTCATTTTTTTCTTCACATGCTGCACTCTTTTGAGGACATGTTTATTCTTTGTCATTGTTTTTTGACATGCTGCACTCTTTTCAAGACATCCTGTATTCTTTGGCATTTTTTTCTTGACATGCTGCACTCTTTTGAAGACATTTTGTGTCGTTGTTTGTTGACATGCTGCACACTTTTGAAAACATGCTCTATCCTTTTTGACTACATGCTGAATAATCCTATGTTGACATGCTGTATTCAAATCATTCTTTCCTTGTGGAACCAATTATTTTTAATGTTTGTAAATTTTTAATATTGGAATGTTATACTTTTTTCAGAAATTTTGCTTGTGGTTAACATTAAAAAGGTACAATTGTGGTAATGGATTTAATCTAGCAGTCCTTTAGAGAGAAGATAAAAATGGAACGACTCACTGAAAATGATACATATACCTATCGTGTTGGTAATGAAGGAATTATTGAAAATCAGAAATTACAGATACACATGAAAACACACACCAGTGACCAATGTTATATATGTGATGTATGTGGTCTAAGGTTTTATCAGAGCTGTGCCTTGCAAGAACACATGGGAACACACAGCATGCACAACGGTGTTGAATCTTTTAAATGTGATGATTGTTGTAAAGTGTTTAATAATAATGATGAATTCCAGGCACACATGAGAACCAACGTATGTGGTTATGATGACTTTCAGGCACACATGAGAACCCAGACTTGTGATAAACCTGACAAAGGCGATGAAAAATTTAGTCACAGTGATAGCGAGCAAACACACATGAGAAACCACACATGTGATACACTTGATAAAGGGGATGAAACATTTAGTCACAGTGATAACGTAGAAACACACATAAAAATGCATACAGGCGTGAAATCATACAAATGTGACATATGTGATAAAAGCTTTCGTTATTCTCAAGCCTTGAAAGTACACATGAGAACACACACAGGTGATAAACCTTACAAATGTATTATATGTGGTAAAAAGTTAAGTCATAAACATTCCCTACAATTACATATGAGATTACACACTAATGATAGACCATTCAAATGTGACATATGTGACGAAAGGTTTATTCAGAAAACTTCTTTGCAAAATCACATAAGAAAACATACTGGTGATAAACCGTACAAATGTGACATTTGTGATAAAAGATTTGTTTACAGTGATGCTATGAAGGTACACGTGAGAAGGTGTACTGGTGATAAGAATTACAAATGTGACATTTGTGATAACAGGTTTATCACAAAATCTGAGGTAAAAACACACATGAGATCACACACCGGTGAAAAGCCTTATAAATGTGATGTATGCAATAAAAGGTTCACCATGAAAGGTGATTTGAAGATTCATATGAGGACACACACGGGTGAAAAACCCTTTAAGTGTACTACCTGTGGTAAAGATTGTAGTACCAAGCAAAGCTTAGAAAGCCACATGAGAATACATAATGTAGAAATGGTAGAAAAACGTTTCAAATGTGATTTATGTGATAACATTTTTTTTACAAACCAGGAGTTGAAAATACACATGAGAACTCACACTGGAGAAAAACCTCACAAATGTGGATTATGTGATAGGGGGTTTAGTCAAAGCAGTACCTTGAAAAACCACATGAGAACACACTCAGATGAAAAACCTTTAAAATGTGATGTGTGTGATAAATGGTTTAAATATAGTGACATCTTGCGAAAACACATGAGAACACATACTGGTGACTTGCCTTATAAATGTGATGTATGTGATAAAAGGTTTTGCTACAATTGTAACTTGCAAGCGCATATGAGAAGACACACGAATGATAAACCTTACAAATGCGATGTATGCGATAAAAAGTTTAAACTGGATTATGACCTGAGACTGCACATGAGAAGACACAATGATGAAAGACGTGTTAAATGTGAAGTATGCAATAAAGGGTTTCTATCAAAAGGTCCTTTGAAGATTCACATGAGAACACACACCGGTGAAAAACCCTATAATTGTACTATATGTGGTAAAGATTTTAGTACCAATGGTGGCTTACAGAAGCACATGAGGACACACACTGGCATTCAACCTTATAAATGTGGTGTATGTGGTAAAGGGTATTTTGGAAAAACATCCTTCGAGAGACACATGAGACGTCATATAGGTGTATTTTGTAATGGCAAATTAGTAATTATATAAACATTTAAATTCAAACATTTCAATATTCACGTAATATGTCTCAGAATTATGATATTTGCTGTGAAGAGTTTACACACAGTGGCAACTTGCCATCGTATAAAGTGTGACAATGCGTGATGTAAACAACTAAAAAAACGCACCGATGTTAGTAATGTAATAACTTTTGAGTTGGCGGACAGGGTGGAAGGAGACATGGGAGAGAGGATGGGAGAAAGGAGAAATGAGTCTTAATAGGGAAATCGGAAGAAAGGAGAGATGCGATTGGAGATGGGAGAAAAGGGGCATGAGATAGGCCAAAGGTACCAACCAGTCCGACCCTTTGATTTAGCAATTGGCCACGCCATACAGAAATGATATTCCACAAGTTTGAGAACAATAAAACCAGAGACTAAGACATGTTTAAACTAATAGCAATAAAATTTGAAACCCAAAAGAGTCAGATAAGGTTGCAAAAGAACTTGACGAGAGAGTGATTATTAAACCATTTGATTGATTGAGAGCCCCTGCCACATGTAGTGGCGAGGTATTATGTGATACCCTCAGTCGTGTGTACGTCCGTCCGTCCGTAGGTTGGTCTGTCCATACCCAGAGGGTTTCTGACTGATAACTTGTGAACAAAATAACATAAAGTCTTGGTATGTAAGTTGTTTACCATAAAACTCAGGCTAAGTTTGATTTTTGTCTCGCCTTCGACGAAAAAGTCGCGGAAGCGAGACTTAGGGATAGCGTTTCCGGTGGCGGCGGTAGCGTCAACAATTCCAACCTATTGTGAATTAACAAGCTTATGTTAGTTGTAGGTCCATAGTATTTGATGTTCAGTTGCATTATTATGGGTACAACTCAAATCCCTACTTAGATTATGGCCCTGGCCCCTTAGTCATGCATGAACGATCACATTAGCAAGCAGTTTGTACAGCCTTTACCAGTAGTCATAGGCACTTGATATTTAATATGCAGTTGCGTTTTTGTGAGTACATACCGATTCCACGCCCGGAGGGTGGCCATGGCCCCTTAGTCATGCGTGAACGATCACATTAAGTTTTTAGCAAGCAGTTTGTACAGCCTATACCAGTAGTCCTAGGCACTTTATATTTGATATGCAGTTTCGTCTTGGGGAGTACATACCGATTCCATGCCCGGATGGTAGCCCTGACCCCTTAGTCATGCATGAACGATCACATTAAGTTTTTAGCAAGCAGTTTGTACAGCCTATACCAGTAGTCCTAGGCACTAGATATTTGATATGCAGTTGCGTCTTGGGAGTACATACCGATTTCACGCCCGGATGGTGGCCCTGGCTTCTTAGTCATGCATGAACGATCACATAGATTTTAATTACATTTCAAATATTTTTCGACATATCTTGAGATTTTATTTAATTTGACATATAATAATGTACGTAACAATTTTACAATTCCTCGAAGGGGAAATATCCTTTCGAAAATTCTGGTTCCATTCGATTTTATCTCCAATATACTATAACACGTGTTACAAAGTAACTTTTCCGCTCGTTTGTATGTTAAAACAATGTAATTTCTTAAAGATAAAGCTGAATGGTACTTGTTACTTCAGCATAATTACATGAATATTCTCATAAGTTTCCATTGATTATCAGTGTTTTTTTATCAAAACAACTTCTGGCGATGAAGTAAGATATAATTATCACCAGGTACAATAAAAGAGGACGTGTAAAATAAGAATTTAGTCAATTTGTTACGTACATCATCCATTACGAACATTATGAGTCGAGCGGTTTTCAGATTATTTTTCGCGGATCTGTGTTGAAGGAACAAAGACAATCGTTTTCTTGATAACAGTTGCATGTAGTTTCTTACACCGACAAGTTACTAAATCACTCAAACTGTTGGTAAGGCTTTTAAATTATGTTACGGCCCTTATTCTCTTGAACGCGACATGATTTATTTTCACGATATTTTTGAGTTATTTATATACAGCATAAGTGGAAAGGGGATAACTATTGCTCATATAAAAAAACACATCATGGTCAATCTAAAATATGGTAAAAAGTGTTTTGGAGTGTTTAATAACCACCCCAATCGAGAAGATGAAGTACCGTTACGTAAATTATAAGTGTTTTTGCGACAACCATTCCTACGCCCATTGTATTTGAGACATATCAGTGTCCATGTAAACTGTCCTGAATTTCTTTTACAAACATGTTTTAACACAAAATAAAGTTAAAATCATTGTTGTCAAAGAATTCCTTGACGTATAAATTTTGTCCACAAAATTGTGATATTGTAAAGCGACATTAAAAACGGTAATATCTTCAAATATCTTAGTCAAAACTCTACATGCTCTATATATAGACACAATCTAAGGTTAAAAATTAAGGTGATCGCGTGAATTCCATAGAACAATAAATTGTTTTTGAAACCCTGGAAACTAAACTTGCTCAAGTTTGCAGTAAACGTTCAGCGACAGGTGTTTCTTGCAATTGCAACGTTTATGCTGGAATGACTGAGTGGGAGGTCAATGATATTTAGTATATGGGTTGGTCTTGGGTAGACATGAGAGTTTGCTATATGGCTGCTGTCTGTGACCTCAATTTCATGGTCCAGTGATCATGTTAAGTTTCCCAGTATCTTTTAATGTACGGTTAATAATATTTTGTATTTGGGTTTGTCGTAAATGGAACATGACAGCCTGCTGTTTGGCTGTTTGGTTTTTCAGTATCTATCAGTGGTCACTGATATTTTCCTTTTTTTGGTGATTCATGACAGTCTGGTCTATTGCTTCTGTCACTTACCCTAATTTTTACAGTCTAGCGAATATGTTTTGTTTCTCTGATTTAGTCAGTTTGAGAATTCACACCAATTTTGCGACCATGAAGGGACGGACGAGACATCAATTTGGGTCAACACTTGTTTATTAGTTCATTAAATTTCGATAGGATTTTTTCCGTTAGTTTGTAGCTCTTATTTTTCCAATAGTTTCCTCTTCCTGCAATATGTCGGTGAATGTGGTGCAGCTCTTACCGTTTCCTTGCTATTAGGGATCAAAGGGTCAATAGTGCAATTTTTCAAAATATGTTAATTTTTGTCTCGCCTTCGACGAAAGTCGCAGAAAGCGAGACATAGGTATTACTCTCAAACGGCGGCGTCGTAAACTTTCTTTAAACCTTACTAAATTTTAAGGTCTATTACTTATATGCAACATCATTTGTCCGCAGGAAGCTTATGGTGTAAGCTTTCCAGCATCACATGTTTCAGTGACTTCATAAAGATTGCGACATAGTTTCACATTCAAGTTGATTTCTGTGGATTTGTAATACATATATCCATAATATTAAGTGTATTGATGTATCTTAGTGGGTGCATGCCAGTCTGCAACTTGCCATTTGACCTCGACCTCATTTGCATGGTTCAGTGACTTTGTAAAGTTTGCGACAAAGTTTTACATTCCAAGTCAATTTCTGAGGCATTGTAATGTATAGACATACTATATTTTGTCCATTGGTACATCTACATGTAAATGGGTGCTTTCGAGTCTGACACCTGTCATGTATCCTTGACCTCAGTTTTATGGTTCATTGACTTTGATCACTTTTCCTCTTGAATACTTATTTCTCTGTAACTAGAACACCCAGATTCATCACATTTGATATTTTACTACATCTTGAGTCGAAGATTCAAGGGCATATAGTTTTTGGTCTGTCCGTCTGTTTCTCTGTTTGTCCGCAAAAACTCTTAACATTGAGTATATCTTGTGAATGGTAAGTGATAGGACTTTCATATCTTGCATGTGTATTCATTGTGACAAGACCTTTTAAATGTTATTAGAAGTGTTTACCTCGTGACCTTGACCTTAGCATATGATGGACTTTTGGAAAAAAATATTAGCTTTAACATTGGGTATCTTTTGAATGGTAAGTGATATGGATTTCATACTTTGCATATGCATTCTTGTGCTAAAGCTTTTTTGATGGTACCAGGATATTGACCTTAAAAGAGGTGTTAGTATATTTATAAATGATTAGGGATATTACTAAAATAGTTATGATTCAATCAATTTCTGTCACACAAGAGAGATTTATTCCTGTAAAAGACATTATTGCTGCGGTCAAGGAAGTGGCAAAACTTTTATTGTAATGACCCAAGCTTACACAATGTGTTAGAGTAATCGATGTCAAATGTCCACATTGTAAATATATCAGACGTGAAACCCTGACAATTAAATACAATGTTGTCTTTGCACGACGGTGAGTCAATGAAAGGTAGACAGCTTGAGGTGTAAAACTTAATTTCATTCAACTGAAAGTTTTGCCACTTCCATATCTTGTCTCTTATATTTTCCTTTAATTGTTAGAAACAACGGCAGTAGAAAACCGAAGGAACAAGGGAAGCGAAGACTACAAGAATCGAAATCCGAAGACATGGCAAAAACGGCAACAGAGAAAAACAAAGACAAAACAAGGACGTGAGACAGCTACAAGCACGGAAATAAAAATACGACATTAAAAACTAAGGCACTCATAGTGTGAACTCCCATGAAAACCGGGAGTGACACCAGGTGCTCCGGAATGGTAAGCATGTCCTGCCCCGCTAATGACACCCGTCACACTATCAGTGAGGCATATATTGTTTTGAAAGATCTGATTGGTGGCGGATTGGTTAATGTCATTTTCTAAACCTTAGAGAAAACCAACTAAAATCCATGGCACATGTTACTACTTTAACCCCCAAACAGCACCAAGGTAAAATTTTGAAAAGCTTTTCAAATCTCTGTAGTATTCAAACATTCACAAGGACAAATCGGTAGTACAAAAATCACTCACGAAGACAAAACTAAAATTATACAGTATGATATACAAGACAACA
>MJUU01053875.1:16250-32144 GCA_002080025.1 Modiolus philippinarum | reverse complement strand
TCAAATCCGTGAAGACGTGAAAACTTCGAAATTATAATAAAGTCCATAATTGTGTCTATGTTTTGACACTTTGTTATTTTTGATAGTTGAAAGAAAATATCAGAGCAACAAAAAAAAGAATAAATGCTGATAAACATTATATTTCTTATATGACAGAATATTCTTTGAAAAGAGAATCCCTTACACCAAACTGTCATCACCGTCATGTGTAGTTCTTTACCGGGATTTCTCATATGTGGAAAGTGTGTAGTGGAATCCGGTGATGGCGTTTCTTCCCTGCTTTTTGGAATGTAATCACATTCTACCAAAACAGGCATTTCTAAATCTTCTTGTCCGTGTAATTTTTAGATTGGAAACCTTTTGGACGTTGAATACGACCTGCACCAATAGTCAGGGTATAATATCTAGTTTTGTCTTCAATGTTGGAGAATTAAAAAAAAACTCTGTGGTACCAAAAACCTGTTATGCATGGACCATTTGATTTTAAGGGGGAGGGGCTGGTATTTTATGCCCCGCGACGATAAGTCGGGGGGATTGTTTTACCCTTGACCATCCATCCGTCCGTCCGTTTGCAGGGGGTACATACTTTCTCCGGACTGTTTCTCCTACAGCTTTTATGCTAGGAAGTTTTTTTTGCAGGTCATTTGGGCTTTATTAGATATGCCTTTTAGTATTGATTTTGATATTGGTCGATTTCTCCGAAAAATATACGTTGTTGAACTTGGTCGGTTTTTTGCAACTTTCTTAAAAAGGGTACACAGTTTTCTGGGCTGTTTCTGGTAAAAACTTTTAATTTAACAGATCATTTTGGCATATATTGTAAATGTGCCTATTAGTATTGATTTTAACATTGGTCCATTTTTCAAAAAAAAAAATACAGTGTTGAACTTTTTTTGCAATTTTCTCATAGAGGGTACACAGTTTGTCCGGACTGATCCTCCTTTAGTTTTAAGCTGACCTGGCTATGCCAGGATGAGCTTTTGCCATCACTAGGCGTCCGTCGTCCGTCGTCCATCCGTCTGTCCGGAGTAAACTTTTCATTCAAAGATCTTCTCAGAAACCACTTGGCCAATTGGAACCAAACTTGATCACAATTGTCCTTGGGTGGTTTCCTTTGAAAATTGTATCCGGCAGGTCTGTAACTCATCCAAGATGGCCGCCAGTGGTGTACATGGTTTTAACATTGGATCCAAGGAAAGACAATAAAAGATCTTCTCCTCATAAATTACCAGTCCAATTTAAATCAAACTTAGTCACAGTGGTCCTTAGAAGGTCCCTTCCAAAAAAGGTATCCGGCAGGTACGTACCTCATCCAAGAAACCACTAATCCAATTAGTACTACGTTTGATCACAAAAGTCGTCTGGTGGCCCTTAAAATTTGCATTTGGCATGTCTTCATCCAATCCAAGTTGGCCTCCAGCGGGGAAGGCCACCTTGAATCCTATTGGCAAAGCCTTTTATTTATGTCATCCATGGTCCAGGTGAGCGATACAGGTTCTTGAGAGCCTCTTACTATGGTAGGAAGTTTTTATTTTAGATCATTTGGACATATAATTGTAAATGTGCCTTTTGGTATTGATTTTGATATTGGTCAATTTTTCCGAAAAATATACGTTGTTGAACTTAGTCATTTTTTTAATCAATTTAACATAGAGGGTATATTTTTTTAATTAATTTAACATGGAGGGTACACAGTTTGTCTGGGCTGTTTCTCCTACAGTTTTTATGGTAGGAAGTTTTTATTTTACAGATCATTTTGGAATATATTGTTAGTATGCCTTTTTGTATTTATTTTGATATTGGTTCGTTTTTTTCCGAAAAATGTAGGTTGTTGGACTTTGTCGTTTTTTTGCAATTTTCTCATAGAGGGTACACCATTTTTCCGGACAAATCTCGTATAGTTTATGGCAGGATTTTGTACATATATTGAAGATGTGCCTTTTGGTATTTGTTTTGATTTTGGTGTATTTTTCTAAAAAAATGAACATTGTTGAACTTAGTCATTTTTAGTTGGATTACCCGGACGTCCGTGTCTGCCTCTACGATTACGTCTACGTCTACGTCAGCCTCCGCATTTGGGTGTATATCTTTGCAACTATGCATGGTAGGGTCATCAAACTTTGCATGCAGGTGCATCTTGGGTTGCCTCAGAGCCTCCTAAAAAACTGGTCTCTTTGACCTAATTTTCCGCTTGATTGGCTTCCATTCAAATTTATATTATAGGATTAAACACTGATTTTTGTCAATTAACGAGCTGCGCGCGCAGCTCGAAATTGACTTAGTAGTCACATAAAAAGGAGAAAACCTCACTGCGCATTTCTTACGCTTTATATATGAAATTCATGCGCAATATAATTCACTGATAAGATATACATTTATGTAGAATCGATGGTTCAAAAATTTCATCAATGAATACAGCTGTACCAATAAACTAATATTACCGAATTTATCTTACTAGTTTGCTAGAGTGACGGGCATTGGACTCGATACATCTCCGAAACATGAATGAATGGTATTGTCTTGAGCTCCGTGTTTGTAATCATCATTTCGGTACTTTGTTAATTATTTTCAATAAATTGTGATTTCATCAAGTTTTAAATGATGAAAAAGAGTAATATATTGTCAACAAGGAGAGTAATTACAAAACATCTAACAATAACGGGGTACAGTAAAAATGTATACTAGTATAAAATGATAAGGTCAATTATAATTACATTATATGATAAGACCCCAACATTTTACACAGCTGCTGATCATGTACAAATATATGTCAGTCATCTAAGGCGATATGTTTATTATGTAATTATTATAAGATTGAGAAAGGAAACTGATCTGATTTGCCTAGCGGGGATTTTAACTACATCATGTCCGGTCATTTCTGATGGAAAGGGGACGGTATTTTGACAATGGAAAATAAATGAATAGGTATGGATTTTTGATATCACAATAATATAAGGTAATGAAGGTAGGGGTTTTAGAATACCAGCAGCTACCCTATCAATAAAGTATACAAGTGACCCTCGAGGGCTAGTTCTGGAGCCAAAAATTAAAATTCGTGACTAGGATTTGGAGATTCACGCATTGATGTAGTTATGTGAATTTCTTTGAATATGGTTCCAGAATTTTGTTGAAAAAGATGAATTCATTTATGAATTTAATATATTTACAGAATATTAAATCGAAATTGTAAATCTGTATAGTCTCCAAACTAAAGACAAATACACTTTTGTCGGAGAAATTTGCTCATCAATTTCAGTCTACGTTAATTGACTTAGTACCTGCGTACTTTGATTAGGAAATTATCTATGTATAAACTCCGGCAGTTCACTCACAAACTGAATAAAGTCCGAAGGACTTTATGTAAAGTTTGTTAGTGAGCTGCCGGAGTTTATACATACATAATTTCCTAAAAATCATTGTTTAATCCTTATAATTCCAATAGACCACTTTCATGTCGACTTTGGGTTCGTTTTTATAACGTTTCCCACAAAGGGAAGTAACCTACTGACCCGACAGTCAGGTTTACGGTTCCACTGTAATAAGGAACAGCAGTAGATTTTGAATACATGGGTATCTATCACTGGACTAGGGGTAATATCTCGATTGTCTTTAAATGAATTATTTCAAGCTATTCGGGTACTTACCACAGTGAAAATCGTAACCGTTGCCAGAGAAAATATTTACTGACCGTCCTTTCCCTAATGAGACCGAAAACCAGAATGACGGGTGTTAGCGAGTGACGTCCCTTTGAAAAACATGCTAAATTAACAGTCATCCCGTAAATATGAAATTCGTCTATTTTGTAAGTTAAAAACTGCGTGATCCATGTTAACGACGTCTTTATTTGCTGTACTATATTTTTGCGGAGCGGATTAATGGGCAAACGGAAATATCGAAAAATATTCCGTTCGCTATTCATGACGTTGACCAATGAAAATGAACGTTACAATTACATTTGGAATTATATTTAAGTTCAAGCGAGTCCTTGTGGTATGACTAACCCGAATAATCCAGTCGTTATATTCCACTCACTACGATCGCTACATTAACGCCTGAATGCATGTACTACCAAAACGCGTCATTCGGATGTCTTATCGCTATGAATTGTGGGAGAAATATCGTCTGTTCACTCTGTATGCATTTTACACTGGTGTGAAAAAGACTTTTACACAGCATTTACACAGCAGGTGTTCTATATAAGGTTAATTGCAATATGCAAGTAGCGACAACAAATTTATTTAAGGGGATTTTTATTATATTAATTTTTATTCAAATTCCTGCCAACATTTTTTTTTGTCTTTTGGTTTCGTGACATATCCCTAGTATACTTTCATATTCTAGAAGTTCAATAAACAGATAATAAATCAATACATTTATAATATTAGTTTATATCAACATGTGTATTTATTTAGTACAAAAATAAACCAGCAAATTTGAAAAAAAATTAAAGGATGAAAGGATTTAATGTTTTAGTTGATTGAACTAAGAATGGAGACAATAAACTTTATTGTAATGGAGTCATTTGACACGTAAAGTTCTGGAACCGAATACACAATATAGACTGACAAGATTAAGTGACGTTTGAACGTTGTCAAATATTCTGATATTATTTTTTATGAAAATTTTAACGATTGAATTCTGTTTCACCAAAATTGTCTTTCCTGCATATTTTTTATGAATTGTTTAAAAAAAAATATATTTAGCGTTTCAAAAACATTAATTTATTTACTTTTGACTTTTATGAAAAATTAATTTGCTGGAACATAAGCTCCTTTAATTTGTTGTTACGCTTTATCTTTTCGTAGAAATCCATAATTTACATTTGATAACCTGGAACACAAATATTTTATAAATAATGTTCGTATACTAACGGTCAGACTCCACTAAATATTTTCCATAGGCGGCCATTATAACGTTTTGTGAATTTTCATAGTTACCTGAAGTTCACTTTATGCAGCGATATGATTTTCTCAAAGTGGCACGTCTGCCAAGTAACATATCCAATCGATGACCCAACTTTAAAGTCTAATGAGAAATTTCTATCGCCTCATTTAACTGGGGTATGCAAATGACCAATTTTCCCTTTCATATCCTTGGGCATACGTGTCATCATTGATGAGGCTTCAGTATTTTTCCCATGCATTGAGGCTGGCTGATTCAAAATGTTTATCAATCCGGAAGTGTTTCATGATCACAAGAGTGTTTAAGAACTCGGATATTGTCAATAGTAGCATGGCTTTGTTTATATAAGTACTATTTTTGACTATGCCAGCAGCTGATTGGTCATTTAGTAGAGTCTAACCTAACCGGGTGAAACATATTCCCGCTGTGTTTATTGATGGCTTTAATTAATTACATAATTACACAAGATACGCCTTTTGTTTACACAATTTATTCGTAAATTGACAAGAAATCGTTTTTGCGCAGTCTCAAAACTTTGGCGACATTTCATTGGTCGACCTCTCCTGTCAGGAGCTGACGCGTCCAATGAACATCGTGTCTTCAAGCCATCGTAAAAGGAGAGAATCGGATACGGAGAGTGCTTGAATTATTCGAGTTATGGTATGACAAGCATTTTCCAACTTTGAGATCGGGATTAAATGTTTTATTTTGTATGTTTCTAAATTTCACTGACTTATGCTCACCCGTTTGCTTCCATTTCCTGTCGGTCGAAGAAATGGTATTGATCTGTGTATTTTCTTTGAACAAACACCCTGTTTATGGCTGTTTTAACTTCCACACTGAAAACTAAATTTCTGTGGTGGCATATTTCTTACAGTTTAAGTTACTTAAGGCTAAGTTCCGCATAAAGCCAAAGGGACTACCTTTGTAACCTGGCTTCCCCATGCATGTAACCATTGTAACCTAGATTCTCCATGCATGTAACCCTTGTAACCCTGATTCTCAATGCCAGTAACCCTTGATACCTGGATTCCCCATTATGTAACCCTTTTAATCTTCACTACCCATGTGTGTAACCATTGTAACTCTGATTCCCCATGCAAGTAACCATTGTAACCTGGATTCCCTTTGTATCCATTAACTCCAAGGTAGCATGTACATTTGTACCTTTACTCTGTTTTGTAACCAATGTAACCATTGATTTAATGGAGGTTACAAAACAAGACCCTTGTAAACTGGTGCACATTTTAGGACATATGAGACCGGATCCCCGTGGTAGCAAAACACAATTTTGAAATGCTGTTAAAAGAAAAAATATAGCACTTCTAGCAGAATATAACAGTTATTCGGGTTCACAGGGATACAGGTTCATATTCCCTGTCTGTGCCCTATATGCCCTTCGCCTGACAGCTTAGGGGATATAAAGCATAGACAGGGAATATGAACCCGTATCCCCTGTGAAGATTCCCGAAAAACAAATAATATTTACTTAAGGCTGGGACTAATATATTGACAGAATTCTAAATGCTATAACAAACCAGTTTGATCCAATCAAATCCCATTTCAAGGTAAAATACCCATAATGCATCGCGACGAAGACACCCAATTCATGTAGCCATCTTTGTAGATGTTGATTTTTATTTTCGTCGGTGTTTGAAAGAAAATATCTATCAATGCAGCCATCTCATACACCGATAAGTGTCACAAAAGCTTGTTTAATGTCTAATGTTTACTTTGCGAGTGTTTATAATCACCTTCCCAGTCAGATTGTACAAATTTTTACTCTAGGACTTCGTGGGGTGAATTTGATTTTGCCTATTTCGTGAGAGTCTCACAGTTCGTTAAATCATGAAATAAATGTTTAATTCAAATAGAACGTAAATTTTTACATATAGAATAGGGTGCCTTGATGTATGATTTATTGTGAGATTTATTTAATTACATGCTTTGTAACCAAATTGTATGGTCGCCATTTCATGACAAAGTGATCGACGGTGATAGTATATCTTTTGCGAAGAAATCATAATTAAATATGAAATTGCAATGGAAAATAGTTACTTTACTTATCACAGAGTACTTTGGGGTAGGTTTTATTATGATATTTAGTTGACATTTAGCTTTGTAACCAAATCGATATGTCATCATTTTGATGAGAAAGTGATCGACGGTTTGGAATACCAAAATATGATAAAAGGGTAACATCAGGACTATTTATAGTGAACGAAAACACAACAACTAGAAGCCATTCACTAAAATTATTAAAGAAGAGGAGTAGACTTGATCTTCGAAAACACTACTTTACCAATCGTGTAGTGGATGTTTGGAATAATCTGCCACAAGAGATAGTTACATCAAAAAATGTCAAGATTTTTGAATGTCGCCTAGATAAACACTGGCAAGATCACCCCATGAAAATTGACTATAAGACTGATTATAACCACAGTGCCAGAAGTAGCAAAGTATTTAAAACAAGTGATATTGAAGATTATTTTGAGCCAAATACAGAGGAGGATGCTGACCTCCTGCGTTTGGAAGGTCATAGGTAATAACAGTTTCTTTTAAGAACATGTGACAGTAATTCCTCCTCAAATTGGAGGTCTTTAGAAATGGCATTTAGTTTAAATCGTACTGACTTGTCAGGAATTTGTATATGTTGTTACTATTCTATTTAATTTTCTTTTTTTTTCAATATTTGTAACACTGTTTGATATTAAACAATGTTAAACAAGTGTGGATATTTTACTACACACTTTTACTGGTCGTGTACCAGTTATTGCCATTTCCACACTGTGATTTTGCATTTGATCTTCTTCAACTCGGACTTTAACCTTTAATGAGAATATTGTAAAAGTTTACCAAGGAATACGTTAACCAATCGTGTTCATTTGAAGTTTCATTGCAGAGGGTCCTCATGGGGGGTCCTAGGAATCAAATGATCATTAAATGTTTACCTTGGTAATCAATAAATTTTTGGCTTAGTAATCAAAAAATATATAAAAATGCAAGCTAATAATCAAATAATCATTGAATAAATGCCCTCATAATCAAATAATCATTAAAAAATGCCCTGATAATCAGGTAATCAAAAAACCCATGAGGGGCCTCATTGCACATACGCAGTAATATAGTCATTTTAAAAAAATGTTGGTTTTCTCGACAAATTTTGCTGATGTGTATACCAGTTATCGCCATCATTTAAAATGTGCATCAGCTTTTAATAAAATTTTTAAATGTACACTTTAATCCACTGAAGTACTCCAAAAAGGGAATAAAGAATGAAAGGTTAGCAATTTTCGAACTGAAAGTAGCATGCTTTTTATCAATGCCAGAGCTGTCAAGGGGGTATGGGTTCCATGAGTGAGACCCAGGGAATGTAGGGAATAGCCAAAGGATTTTTTTTTTCAGAGACGCAATGTGGTGCATTCCGAGAGCTGAGCATTTCAAATGATTGGAAAACACATTTGTTGTTAAAAAGAGAAAATATTAAAATAATGATTTATGTTTCATGTCTGTTTCCATTGAAAAACATGTTTTACTTCGGAGCCTTTAGTGTGGAAATGAACCAGTAGTATGAAAGAATGTGCAGAACAACCCATTTTATCTGGTTTTCTTATTATGAAAAGGTATATGAAATCCATTTTTCTCGAAAATTTAAAAAAGCGTGACATTGAAAGGGGCGAGCGTGAGAGCGTGATTTGGTGTTTGAAAGCGTGACTCTCACGCCGAAAGCGTGAGACTTGACAGGTCTGCTGAATGCGCAATTGGCTCTATTTTGTTCACGATGACAAGAAAATTGAAGACCTTTACAGTCCCAATTCATCTTGATCTGACTATTTGAAGAGAAAGCAACATAGTTAGTTTTTATATCTGACAGAAAATATAGCTGAACCCCAAGTTCTCTTTTGCGACATCGCATGCAAAAAATCTATTTTTAGCTTATTATCATACTTGACCCCCTGCATGGCAATATATATTTTAAAGGGGCTCCCAAGGGATTTTATCCCAGATTTCACTGTTTTTAAAGATTAAAACAAATTTCTACAAGGAATGTATTTTTAGGATATTGTTGTGACTTCAGTACATAACCGTGTAACAAAAGTCACACGCGATCTCGAAGCATGTGAAAATCAGCGATAACTGGTACTCGACCAGTATAGGAAAATAAAAATAATAAATAAAGGACAAGAGGGGCTTGTACCACGTCTACTTCAATCTTTGTAAGTAACCTTTCTGTTAGGGCTTTAAGCACTTTGATTGATGATTATCGAGAGTTTCTAATTCTGTCAATATATTAGTCCCAGCTTAAGGGAGACTGAGTGTAAGAAATTTTGTAATTAGAATTAAAATGCAGACCTTTTGTTTTTTAAGAACTTTGCTAACAACAAAGATGAGAAAAAAAAAATTGAAAATCCATGTGAGAATTTTTAAGATCTAAGACAAAAAAATTTTGGTGTGAAACACTTTCTCTGTAGAGTTTCCCTTCAATTTCAATTAGCTGTTTATATGCCTTGAATATGAAAATATAATCAATGATAATTGGAAGTTTACAAGATTTTACACATTGTCTATTTTATGCATTTTAAAGTGACCAATGACCTAGAAAATATGATACATGTGCAAAAAAATTTAAAACATACATTGTACATACTGGTAGCTCATATTATCATGGTACCTAGCTATGTAGAAAAGGTGACGTCAAAACCTGAATACCACGATATAGTTGAACCTGTGATAAGATGAGAAGCTAGATTATGGGCTTCCATAATGACGTCATAGGCTCAAAAAATTTACCTTGGTTGGCAAGAAATCGTAGTCACTTATAAGGGTTATAAAATTGTCATTTTCAATCAACTACAAATATAGATAGAATTTGTCATTTTGAGATAAATCAGTTCCTTTTGATCGCAATTATGTAATGTTTACACTTTTACAGGATGAATTTTTATTTTGAATGTGTTAAGAAATAGTATATTTGTAAACAATATCAATTTTTCGAAAAATTCACATTTTTGCAATGCACATGAAAAAATATTTGCCATAATTTTTTTTAAAAAGTGATCGGTAAAAAAATATGAAAATCCCAATGATTAACATGCATTATACAAATCCAAAATCTTGCATATAATAACAGAATAAAAAGTTATCAAAGATAAAAAATTCTGTTCCAATGCTATGCTGTGGAAATTCTTCAGCTTTGCCGAGCAAAAATGCTAATTTTCATATGTAATGTAAATTAGATTTTGTGCCGTCATTAATTTGACAGGCAGAAGTTCCTATAAATGATGCCTACAATATTTAAAAAAAACACAGAATTACCAGTGAATGACCACAGAATATTGAACAGGTGTTTAAAACAGTCTGCGCCAAAATTTTTTTCATTACTATTCATTCTGTCAAGTTCAGATAACAGATTTACTAATCCAAATCAAAATTTACTGGTCCCAAAGGGCACAACAATTTATTTTTGGATTTTTTTTCGCCAGAATCTCTTTTGTTTTCTAAATTACAACATGGTTTCAATGCATAATACATTGTAAGTATCCAATTAAGACACTCCAGGAGATTTAATTTCCACAAATAAACTGTGGGAACAACATTTTCAGATCTTTTCAAACAGATTCTACTGCTATGAAAGGCAATCATGGCAATGTTTGTTTTGAAAATGCCTTCAGCCACTAGCCCTATACCCGAGACTAGTAAAATCAGGCTAGTAAAAATTTGAAGTCACTATCCTGAGGGGCTAGTTAAAATTGTTCCTAATTAACAAAGAATCTTCTATAAGGGCTTGTCGGGCTATAACTATATTTCTATAATACGACAGATAACTAAATCGTGTAGTTTCAACGTTTACTAGCTACTCAACTAACTATGGTGACGTCGCGCATACAACTTCAATTTTAACGTCAACAATACAGTGACGTCGAGTTCCAGCAATCGTCGACATCCTCCGGGCCGCGAAAGTACTTATAAAAATCAATTATTTATCATTAAACAATATCAAAAAATTAAATAAAATTTACAGTCTCTTAAACTCAATAAAACTTTAGCACTGTCTTTTCAAATTACTTAATTCACCAATATTACATTTACATTTACATAGTACATTTAACCAGTCAATTGTTTTATCCTTTCCTTAGCTTGCTGAGCAGCTACACGGGGCTGCAGTGTACGTCTTGTCTGTATTGTCTCATCATTGGGTTGATCAGCATCTTCATCGTCGACGTTGGATTCCATATCGGCTTGTATTTCCAGAGGATATAACTTTACTATAGGTCGAGAAGTTGTTCCAGTTTTCGTACGAATGATAGCAGAACGCACAAGTCCATTTTTTCCATAATTAAGTTTCTCGACTATTCCAGTTTTCCACATAACTCTGCGATTTTCCTCCTGAATTTGCACTAAATCGCCTATCTGAATGTTAATTTTCGAATTGTGTCCTTTCCTTACATTAGCGTGTTTTCCCGTAGAGAGGTCAGATATTCATTTTTCCACCTGTTCCAAAATTGTTCAGTTAGTAAACATTGTCTCTGAACACGTTTTCTTAAGCAGTCATTGTCTATGAATTTTGCACTTTCAAAGTCAATTTCTTCGTTTTCTGGATAAGGTAGTGTCTTCATCCTCCGGCCGTATAAAAGATGAGCTGGGGTGAGTGGTTCCAAATCCTCCGGGTCTGACGAAATGTTAGTTAACGGACGGTCGTTAAGAATAGATTCTATTTCTGTTACAACTGTTTTCAAAGTCTCTATAGCCACTAACGATCTTCCTAGAATCTTTTTCAGTGAAGTCTTTGTTATTCCAATTAACCGCTCCCACAATCCCCCAAACCATGGTGCGCGTTTGGGGATGAATTTCCAGTCTATATTTAGTTTAGCGAAAGTCTCTGTTAATTTTTCTGATTCACATAAACGTTTCATCTCATTTGAAGCAGATTCGAAAGTCTTTGCATTGCCTGTCATTATGATTTTCGGTGTAGATTTTCGGCTACGAAAACGTCTGAAAGCTTGCAAGAAAGAATCTACGGATAAGTCCGGCACAACTTCTAGATGTACTGCTCTGGTCGTTGAGCACGTAAATAAACATATGTACGCTTTCATTATCGTATTATCAGTCCCTTTAACATGTAATACTCAGGTGAAATCTATTTCTGTTGCTGTTAAAGGGGGAGCTTCCTGTAATCTAAGTTTTGGTAACGGCGGTTCCTCTGGCGCTGAATATAATTGTCCTATTACTTGCCGACAAATGACGCACTTACGGAGAGTTTTTCTGATTAGTTGTCTTATTGCTGGAATCCAAAATGTTTGTCTCACAAATGCGGTCGTCGCATTAACTCCTGAATGACAAATGCTGTCGTGAGCGTCCATAATGATGAGCTTTGATAGTACATGATTGTTCGGCAAAAGGTAAGGAAATTTCGCTGTTTCTAATAAAGGCGCATTATGTATCCGTCCACCGCATCTAATAAGATCCTTTTCATCAAGAAATAATCTCAACTGTCGAATTCTAGATGATTTTCCCGCAAGGTTGGCAAAAAATCGGTCAATACTAGTATTGACCAGACCAGTGGTCAATACTGGTTTTAACCGGTCAATACTGGTCGATTGGATTATTGACCAATTGAACTTTATAAATCATAAATCTATTATTGTAGAGGGACAAAAGAGGTTACATGTACATACAAATGATATCAAAATAGTATTATTTTATTCATTAAGAAGTTTATAGTACAAAATCGATGATAATACAAGAGAATGATTATTAAATAAGTGGGGAATCTTATCTTACAATAAGACAAAAAAAGGAAAAACTGTTTCGTCCCTTCCAACTTTGGCAATGACTACAACATTACAGTCTTTACATGTTGCAGTTGTTTTACTGGAATCACCTAAGTTGTAAAAGTTCCAAATGGGATCTTTAGGTTTCATCTTGGTGAGCAGTGAATTTTCTTTTGAGTGACGTTTTTTTTTTATTCTTTTTCTTTGAGCACTCAGACATTATTTTGTTGGATTGGGAATATTACATGACTAAGTTAATAATACTTAACTACAATTCAATGATGTACACTGTCTTTATGTATTGCTGTGTGGTGGGGGGTCATGGGTATGGCAGCACATGTGGCACTAGATTCAAGCCATACCCACGAGCCTTCACCAACAACTATTTCAACTTCAATTATCTAATGTAAATAAAAGGATAGCGGATTGCAGAAAAATTAGAAAGTAGTGTAAACAAAATGCATAGAAAGTAGGAAAGGATGTGGGGGTGTAGAGCTTAATAAATAAATAACTAAATATAACATAAGTCCATCAAACTTAATAAAATTAAGAGCAAACTAAAACAAATAATATAGCTAAATAACTTAAAAGAACAAGGAGTTAATTTTATCTCACCTTTTATTGAACCCACCTGGTTTAATGAGACCTTAGGACTCACCGAGGTGGGTGTCATCATCGTGCTCTTTAAATTAATTTTATTTTACTTATAACTATTAATTTATTTTTGCAAAATAATTACTGTTCTAAATTACATTAAATTACTTACATCATTTTATCTTTGTACTCTTGTAAATATACTATGTAACTATTATAAATTTTCTGATTAACATCCCCCTCCCTGTAATTTCTCCATTCCCAAATAGATTTAGTATATGCATAAATATAAGGGAAGGCTTCTGGTTTCTCAAAAAATATTACATTTTGTAAATTGAACTCAAACTCGTCTAATTCCGTGTTTTGTAAAATATATAATTTTACAAACTGTCTGTAGTATACGAAATGGTTACATGTTAATAATAAGTGCTTTAAATTTTCTGTTGCATTATTACAAAAGTTACATTTGTATGTATTTTGCATTATGTTTCTTGTTTGCAGTTTTTCTTTTGTCCACAGACAGTTATGTATAACACGAAAGATGAAGTCATGTATGAAATTATGTTTCACTGCACTCAGCTGTAGCCAGATTTTATCAAAATTTATTAACGGATTCTGTATTTGTATAGAAGGAATATGTTTGTCAAGCTCCAACAGTTGGTAATAGATATTATTTTCTGACCGTCCCATGTCCAATTTACTCCTATTTTCTATATATAATTTTTTCAAAGTACTATATAGTACAGGTAACCTATCAATATTATGTACAAATGCATTTCTTGCAAAATCCGGAAATTTATCCTTAACTGTATATCCTAAATAGTATATAAAAAATTTAGTCCACAATGAGTCATTTCCTTTTATTACCAAAATTACCCTCCTTAGAAGCATAGCTTCAATTTTTGTATCCAAGAATATAAATTTCAACCCCCTTTATTATATGGTGCAGCTATTCTTTTCCTATTCAATAATTCCTGTTTACCCTCCCAAAAATATTGATAGACTACCTGTTTAATAATTTTCAATATTTCTGTACTAGGGGGAATAACTCTAGCTACAAACAACAATTTGCTATATATGTAGGTATTCAACACAAGAACTTTATGTTTATAAGTTAGTTTCCTTGTAGACCATTTACGTACTGTTTCTTTAACTGAATTTATAATAGGGTTCCAGTTTTCACTAATTTTATCTTCCCCAAAGAATATGCCTAATGCTTTTACTTTATCTTTTACCAAAGGAATGAGTTCATTATCATTATTGTTAATTTTCAATATTCCTGTTTTACCTTTATTAATTTTTGCACCCGATACACTGCCAAAATCTGAAAAACATGTAATCAAAGTATCAAAATCATTTATATTCCTTGTTATTGCTGTGCAATCATCTGCATGTTGAAAAAGTAAAACAGGTTTTTCATAATTTGGGATATGCACACCATTTAAGTTTCTATTATTTCTTATTACATTGGCCAGGGGTTCAATTGCTAGAGCATATAGCGACATCGAAAGGGGACAGCCGTGTCTTACAGATCTCTGTATTTCTATTTTGTCTGTAAAGGCACCATTAACCTGTACTTTACTGTATATATCTTTATAAATTATTTTCACCCATTTGATAAAAAAATTTGGTAAATTCATTTTTTTAAGACTTTATATAAATAATTTTGTTCTATCATATCAAAGGCCCTTTCTTGATCAAAGGTTAGTAAAAAACCGTCCATATTATTCATTTCCATATATTCAATAGTATCATTTATTGTATATAAGTTATCAAATAAGCATTTACCCGGACCCGCACCAGTCTGATTTCTGTCTACCAATTTATTAATCACCTTTGATAATTTTTTTGTTAAAAACTTTGTTAAAATTTTATAGTCGAAGCACAGTAAACTTATTGGCCTCCATTGTTTTAGGTCTTTTCTATTCCCTTTATTTTTATAATTGATAGATATGATCCCAGTTTTCATTGTTTCAATTAATTGGCAATTTAAATATGTATTATTTAAAACTCAACTAAATCATCCCCTAGTAACTCCCAAAAAGCTAAATAAAATTCCTTTCCCAAACCATCTATTCCCGGTGTTTTATTGTTTTCTGATTTTTAGCTCACCTGGCCACAGGCCATGTGAGCTTTTGTCATCACTTGGCGTCCGTCGTCCGTCGTCCGTCCGTCGTCCGTTAACTTTTCACATTTTAATCTTCTCCTCTGAAACCACTGGGCCAAATGGAACCAAACTTGGCAGGAATCATCTATGTAAAGTCCTTTATAAAGTTTCCTCATTTCGTCCTGATCCGTCAACAAATATGGCCGCTATCGGCGATTCTTGTTTCTGATTGGCTAATATTAAAAAAATCTTCTCCTCTGAAACTGCTGGGCATGATGAACTGATATTTCACAGGGAGCATCTATGAGAGGTCCTTTAAAAAGTTTCCTCATTTCGTCCCGATCTGTCAACAAATATGGCCGCTTTTGGCAATTCTTTATTCTGATTGGCTGATATAGAAAAATCTTCTCCTCTGAAACTTCTGGGCCAAATGAATTGATATTAGAGAGGAAGCATCTATGAGAGGTCCTTTATAAAATTTCCTCATTTCGCTCCGATCCATCAACAAATATGGCGGCC
>MJUU01053875.1:0-14252 GCA_002080025.1 Modiolus philippinarum | reverse complement strand
GAAGAATAGGCCCGCAACATCCTCTGAGCTTGGAGTAGGAGCCATCCTAACAGAGGACCCCGAGGGAACCCCGGGATATAGAAATAGGACCCAGTATCTCCGGCTTGCGGGGTGTGACCCCTCCTAAACGGAGGCTGACCCCGAGGGTCCCGGGATATAGAAATAGGACCCATTCCGTGGTTGTGCGGGATTAATAAATACACAACCCATCTTTCGGATGGGATGTAAACTCAGGTCCACGTGTTGGGAGAAATGCCACGCTTCCTGCACGTTAAAGAACCTTTGTAGCAAGCTCTTTTTGGGGTGGTCCGTAGGTGATCGGCTACAAGGCTAAATTCCCCGCCCTTGACGATTTCACCCTACTTTTCCAGTGGCAGTCAGAATTTCCCGTCCCATGGCCCTTTCCATACCCCAAAGTGATTATTTATCAACAAACTTGTTCTCGTCTTGATATAGCTGAAATATTGCTGAGTAGACGTTAAACAATATTCAATCAATCAATCAATCCAAGTTCTGAACATAATTTAATAATCTTGTATAAAAACATACTTGTTCTGCTTGATTGCTTGCTACTCCGTAAATATTTATAAAATGGAAATTTATTTTTTCGCATCTAAAACTTGTATACAACATACGTCCTTTTAGTAATTCGGGTGTATTATATACTTCTACTTCTTTAATATTTTTATTTATAATAGTTATTACTCCTGCATTTCTACAAGTATTTGTAGTTGATTTATAGAAATTAAAATCAACATATTTTTCTTTAAATTTTTCTATTTCTATATTTGATCCAGTTTCTTGTAAACAAATTACATCAGCTGTACTAAATTTATCTATAATATTTTCAATTTTTTTGTTCAATCCCATACGTACATTCAAAGTAGTAATTTTCATGTTTATGCTAAAAAAAAATAGAAGAAATACAAATTTCATTTTAAAATCCATTGTGAGGTTAGTAAGAGATGGGGTCCTAATTATGTTTTCTGTTGTTTGGACACTTGTGACGTTTTCAATAGCAGTGTATAACTGAGAATGAAGGTGTTGGTTTTGGACTTCATTATAAAAGAAAAGTGAAGAACCCCTACATATAAGAAGCCATGAAGAGTATACCCCTGACAACTTTCCATTTCCTGCATTTGGACTAAAATTTGTCTAGACAACCTAGTACATGAAAGAACTTATAAAAGTTTTTATTACCTTAATTATCACATTACAATGGATTAAAGCCACTTTTATTACCCTTTTTCCTTGTCCTGAAGGGGTGTTGTTTTAACCTCTAATTGACCATCTGTCATCCAGGTGTTTAATTAATTGTCATGTACTTACATGTACCTGTGTGATACCTGTAATTTACCTGTAAAAATGACATTTGTGATACATGTACAAATAATATTCCATAAACTTAAAAAAAATTATCCACCTTTTTAATATTTTAAAATATTTAAATAGACTAGTATCAATTCAGCCTTATTAGGATTTACATACAATACAATTTTTTCATATTTCATATAAATAGCAACTTTAATATAAAAATACCACTGAGATAAATAAAAAAATGTTTTTTTTCAAATATTATATGACATATTTTACTAAAATTACTTGATTGTCTTTTACAAAATTTCAATTGACCAGTATTGACCGGTATTGACCACTTGAGGGAGTAGTGACCGGGCGGTTAAAACCAGTTAAAACCACCGGTTAAAACCGGGGGCGGTTTTAACCGCCCAACCTTGTTTTCCCGGGGTTGATTGTGATTTTAATGATTGATATTCACTTGTAAATTCTACTTGTTGAACGTTACTAATTCAATACTCTGCAGCTCGCTGTACTTCAAACGGTTTTAAATGTCCTACTGTTCGTAAACCTTTTTCGCACTTCAAATTGTTGACAAACCTTATTCCATATGAAGTTATGCGTAACAGTTTATTATAAGCTGAATATCTCGTTATGTCAATGACTTTATGTATCCCAGTTTCGCAAAGAGTTACCTCCTTTGTCTGGATATCACTTTCACAGTCCGTTAACAGAGCTAATGTACTTTTGTCCGTTATTTCCATGTTACTCGGATGCTTATAAATGTCGGTAAGCCATGTAGGCCCTTTTATCCATTTTTTGTTACTTGTATACTGCTCGGCAGTTAATCCTCGGGTAAATAAATCAGCTGGATTTTGTTTCGTCGGACAGTATTTTCATGTACATGTAGGTACTAATTCTGTAACTTCTTTTACACGATTCGCAATGAAACGTTCAGTGTCTTTGTAGAGCCAGTGTAAGACGATCTTACTGTCAGACCACAATGTAGTAGTTTTTACCTCCAACGTTGATTGTAGATGGTAAGCTAAGCGTGCACCAATTTACCGCAGCCATCAATTCAACCTGGGGCAATGTCAATTCTTTCACTGGAGCAACTCGTGTTTAAGCCAAAAAATGGCGCTACTGTTTCCTTTGCATAAATACGCAACTGATCCATAAGCTCTGATGCTTGCGTCGACGAAAACATGTAAGTTTAGCTCGTCAGAAGTTGTCTCCTCTCTGAAGTAGTATCTTGGAAATACTGTTTGTGTTACAATTTCGATTTCGTTCTTTAGGTTTGTCCACTTCGTTTTCAAATCTCCATCTATCGTAACATCCCAATCTAATCCACGCTTCCATAAATCCTGAAATAACATTTTAGCTCTTATTGTTACTGGGCTTAATAGACCGAGCGGGTCATAAATTGATGATGTGTACCTTAGAATTTCACGTTTAGTCACAAGAATACTTTTTGTTGTGTTTTTCTCGGGATAAAATAACTCGTCACCTTTGTATGCGTATCTTTGTCTAGCACTTTTTCGTCGATCGCTAATTGTGTTACCTTTTGACTGTTTGAAGTCCAAGATAGTAAGTTAAAACTTGCCTTGCTCATTAGCATTCTAGCTTCCTTGAAATATTTAATCGCGGTGTCCTCGCTAGGTACACTTGTCAGAATATTGTCCACATACAAATCTCATTCTAGTAGTTTTGCTGTGTTGCTGTCAGATTGCTGAAGATGTTTCAATAGCGTGATGTTCAATATAAATGGTGAGCACGTAGCTCCGAATACCACCGATTTGAACCTATATGTCATCAACGGACTGTTAACATCTAACGGATCACTAAGCCACAGAAAGCGTGTGGCATCTCTATCCTCCTCGCTAAGTCCAACGTGCAGAAAGGCCTTCTCTATATCGGTCGTAATAGCATAACGATGTAATCTGAATCGAACTAAGATCTGCGTCAAGTCATTTAATATAGGCGGAGTGTTCATAAGACAGTCATTTAGGCTCGGATGATTTGCTGACATTCTGCAACTACAGTCGTAGACCACTCTCATGGGCGTTGTACTTGAGTCATTCCTAAATACTGGGTGATGTGGTATATAATGAATACGGTTTTCAGTTGTTTCAGTTTCGTTAACCCTTTCAATGAAGCCTCGTCGTTCTTGTTCTTTTAGTATCTCTCCATATTTCTTGAGCATGTTCTCATCTTTACTGATCCTTCGTATTACACTTTCTGTTCTACCATGTTCTACGTTTTGTGACATTGTAGTTTGTAGGTAGCTCGTCGCATTCATCCTGCCAAGGAAGTTTTGCGTAATACTTATCTCCTCGAAATTCAACAGACTTCTCCTGGTACTCTTTAGCGTATTCCGTGACACTCTTATCATTTTCAGTCTGGTCAATACCTAGCGATTCAAGCTTCCAAAAGTTCTTAAGGTCGAATTCTTCTGTCCTATGAGATATAAGCACGTTTAATACTCTTAAACTTGTTGATACAGTAGTATCTGCAGATCGCACGGGTCCAGACAGCAAATACCCCAATTTCGACTGTACGGCAGTAGGTCCGTTTCCTCTGATCACCTTATCCTCGACAATGTCCCAATAATAATCGGCTCCGATGAGCACTGAAATTTCAAACGTATCTTCTTCGCTTATAGGATGAGCCAATCTTAATCCTTTTAATTAATCCATATTTCTATTTACTTGTCGTACGTGATTCGATATCGGAACGGCTATTGTCGGCACAACTAACACGTCGATCGGTATCTTACTTTTAGTTGTAGTTTCTATGTATATCGTCGCTTTCCGTAGTTCTCTTGAAGTAGTACCATCCTTTCCAAAGGCTGAGATATGTAAAGTTTCTACTTTATCTGTTTTCAAATTCAATCTCGTCGCTAAAGTCTCTGTCACAAATGACCTTTTTGCACCCTCATCGAACAACAAATTTGATTCCACACATTTGTTTCCATGCCAAACGGGTGTAACGGCTGTCTTTAGTAAGACATTTGAACGATTCTGGGTTGAATGTAAGATAGCCGCTTCCTCGGTCTCAGTTTCATTTACTACACTGACTGATGTCGGTTTTCCGTTGTTTCGGTTACGCTGTCTGATTTACATGATTCTTTTTCTGTGCAAATCCATTACATAAGCTAGGGTGATGACTTTTATTACAGTGTTTACATTTACTCCTAGATTGGCATTCACTGAAATAATGCTGTCCCAGGCAATTAAAACAGAGATTGTCCCGTCGGACGATGACTACGCGGGCTTTTGGGTCTAATACTTTATCACAGTTCGCCGGTGCGTGAATCTCCCTGCAGAATGTGCATGGTTTGTCAGTTTTCCATGTTGATTTCGTTCCTGTGTGAAATGTCGCTGTCGTCGGATATGAACTATTTACCGATTCCACTTCCGTACTTGTACCTTGTTTCACTTCAATAATCTGTATTTCCTTCAGAATGCTCCGTCTTAAATCCTTCAAGTTCCAACTTGTCGGACCATGTTCTCTCGCTAAATTTTCCCGTACGTCCGGTGGCAATTTTTTCATGATGATAGGT
Source organism: Modiolus philippinarum (assembly GCA_002080025.1). Taxonomy (NCBI): domain Eukaryota; kingdom Metazoa; phylum Mollusca; class Bivalvia; order Mytilida; family Modiolidae; genus Modiolus; species Modiolus philippinarum. The sequence continues at coordinate 9,394 of MJUU01053875.1, read as the reverse complement.
ACTAATAGAGTTCCGTATAAGCATTATGGCTGACCTAACGATTCAAGTCCTCTCAAGTCCTCTCAAGTACGCTTCACATTTATCGTAGAATTGTTTCAAACTCATAAGATTGTGCCTCGGCGATGGAATTTCTAAGAGTGCCTGCATATAAGCTTCCGTTACTCTATGCAACTGTCCGTAGCGTTCAGTCAATACGTTTATAGCTTCCATATAATTCCCATTTGTAAGGGCAAACCCGGCTATCGTATTCAAGGCTTCACCTTCAAGTTGCGATTTAAGGTAGCTGAATTTCTCAATGTTTGTTAGCAATGGGTTGTAATGTACTGCTGTTTCATACGAATCTTTAAACGTTTGCCAGTCTAGTATGTTTCCGCTGAACTTCGGTAGCGTTAATTTCGGTAATCTGTGGTTACTCAATGTACTATGTGGTGCCATACGACTTGTTTCTGACATTGAATGTGAGTAGTTGGACTGTGTTGTTGGCTCGTGAAATGCGTTGTGTGTTTGTGAAGGAGCAGGGTTGTGCGTAGGTTCGTGAATTTTCTCTATATCAATACTTGCAGGAATGAACGACGGACTTTCGGCGTGTAGTTGTTCATGTGTTGATTTTGTAGATTGAAAAGCATTTGAACGTGGCGCTAATTCTTTAGTACTTTGCAAAAATTTTCCGAATTGTCTAATTTTCAATTCTAAATAATCAGAATACTCATCTGTTCTGATGACCTCTGCTTCTGCATCCTCCGGTTCGATAGCTTCCAGTATCTGTGCATCAATGGTCTGTAGAAATGTCTTCTTTCCTTTCAAGTTTTCATACGAAATCTCTAGGTCCTCTCTGTCAAAGTCCTCTTTCTCCTTCGCTGCGTCAAATTTCTGTATTAATCTCGTCACTGCTCCTCTATTTCCTCTCCGTAACGACTTTAACTTCTCCATAATCCTTCGGACACGGTACCATCAATGTCGGGCTATAACTATATTTCTATAATACGACAGATAACTAAATCGTGTAGTTTCAACGTTTACTATCTACTCAACTAACTATGGCGACGTCGCCCATACAAGTTCAATTTTAACGTCAACAATACAGTGACGTCGAGTTCCCGCAATCCTCGACAGGGCTAGTGAAGTGGAGTTCTGGCTAGTACATCACGGGACCTTACTAGCCCCTTAGGGCTAGTGAATGAAAAAGTTTTTGGCAGACTGAATTACTACATGTACTAGTCTCAAATCAAATTAAAAAATGTTACCTTGAAAAGATCTGTTGGCAAACTCCAGAAGAATATAAAGCCAATAAAATGCAACAAATTCTCGGAACAACTTAAAAAACATTTGCCCCTTCAGACCTCAAATGTGAATTAATGATGTCACTTCACAAATCCAGAGTACAGGTTGTAAAGCTGAAAGTTGTACATGTAGGTCTAATTGTAAGTTACGTTATCATGGTTGTATTGACAAACTGTATCTGATTTACAGTTTAGGGACCAAACTTTACAGGAATGATGTACGGAATTTTTTATTAATTTATTTTTTTTTACTCTACCTTCACCATCATAAATCAGAACAATACATTAACAATCACTGATTCTAGAACAATTCCTATGTACTGTCAATGGTAAAAAATGTCTTAACATTTCTCAGCGGGAAAAAAGTCACTGCTACTTTAAATTTTGCATGTGACTTTCATATGGGTTTCCATATGCTCTTATAAAATTCAGGTCTGTTGGACGTCTTCTTCCTTTTAATGATTAAGAAAGTTTCCAAGAACAGCACCACACATCAGATGACTCGCATCTTCCAAAACAGACTCACAATTTATATGATTGACATGCTGTATTCCTTTGTTAGCATGCATGTATGCTGCATTCTTTTGTCGATATGCCGCATTTCTATTTGAGATGCTACTTTCTTTCATGGACCTGCGGCATTCCTCTGTTAACTTGCTGCGTTCCTTTGTTCTTCTGCATTCCTTTGTTGACATACTGCATACCTTTGTTTACATGCTGCATTCATATTCTTAATTCATATTGCAACCAGTTATATGCATGTTTGTAGATTTTAAATAATAGAATGTCGTACTTTTAATTTTAGAAATTCTTGCTGAAGGTCAACATTGCAAGATGGTACATTTTTGGTAATGGAATAAATCCTGTCGTTCCTTAAAGAGGTGACAGAAATGGAAAGCATCACTGAAAATAAAGCATATGCCTGTAGTGTCAACGGCGGTGATGAAGGAATTATTGAAAGTCACAACTTACAGCATGTACAGATAAACATAAAAGCACATACTGCCAATAAACTTTACAAATGCGATAATTGTGATAAAAGGTATGCTACGAACAGTAAGTTGAAAGCACACACGAGAACACACACCGGTGAAAAACCTTTCAAATGTTCTGAATGCGGTAAAGATTTCACAGTGAAAGATTACTTGAAGATTCACATGAGAACACACTCTGGTGAAAAACGCTTTAAATGTACTGTATGTGGTAGAGGTTTAAGTACAAATGAGAGCTTAAAGAACCACATGAGAATACACACTGGAGAACCTGCAAAGAAAACGTTTAAATGTGATGTTTGCGGCAAAGAGTTTCTAATTGGATTTCATTTGAAGATTCACATGGGAAAACACACTGGTGAAAGACCTTATAAATGTACTACCTGTGGTAAAGATTTGAGTTCCAGTAGTAGCTTACAACTCCATATGAGAACACACACTGGGGTTAAACCTTATAAATGTGATGTGTGTGAGAAAAGTTTTATTACAAGCACTGAGTTGAAAACACACATGAGAACACACACGGGAGAAAAGCCTTATAAATGTGATATATGTGAGAAAAGATTTGTTCAGAGTTGTACCCTGTCTCTACACAAGAGAACACATTCTGGCGAAAAGCCATACAAATGTGATGTATGTGATAGCAGGTTTGCTCATAGCAGTAACTTGAAAAAGCACATGAAAAGACATGTTGATGAAAAACCTTTTAAAAGCGATGTATGTAATAAATGGTTTAGTGATAGTAGTGATAGTAATAGCTTGCATCAGCACATGTCATCTCACACTGGTGACTTCCCATGTAAAGATGATATATGGGATAGAAGGTTTTGTGACGATCTTGCCATGCAAATGCACATGAGAATACTCACTAATAATAAACGTTACACATGTGATGTATGTGATAAATGCTTTTATGATTCTAATGCCTTGAAAATGCACTTGAGAACACACACAGATGATAAAAATTTCATGTGTGATATATGTGGTAAAATGTTAAGTCATAAACATTCCCTTCAAAGACATATGTTTTTACACACTAATGAGAGACCTTACAAATGTGATATATGTGGTGAAAGTTTTATTCAGAGCACTTCTTTTCAAAATCACATGAGAAAACATACTGGTGATAAACCATACAAATGTGACGTGTGTGATAAAAGATTTTTTGATAGTAGTGGCTTGGGAAAGCACATGAAAATACATATTGGTGATAAGCCTCACAAATGTGACATTTGTGAGAAAAGGTTTTTAAGAAACACTGAGTTGAAAATTCACATGAGAATACACACAGGAGAAAAACCTTACAAATGTGACTTATGTGATGAAAAGTTTAGTCAAAGTTGTGCGTTGAAATTACATAAGACAAAACACTCTGGAATTACACCTTATAAATGTGGTGTATGTGGTAAAGAGTTTTATGGTAAGCAAAAATTGCAGAGACACATGAAAATACACATGGGTGTACGTTTTGATGTATTAACACATGAGAATGCATATGGGTGTATCTTGTGATGTATAAACACATGAGAATAAACATGGGTGTATTTTGTGATGTATAAACACATGAGAATACAAGTATGATACACATGGGTGTATTTTGTGATGTATAAACACATGAGAATAAATATAGGTGTTTTTTTTTATGCAGAGACACAAGAGAAAACATATTGGTGTATTTTATGACATATATATAGATTACACCACAAGATCCCGTTCATTACCATATTTTATCCACTAGAGATAGTTAAATTTTAAAATTTTAATTGCGAGGCTTGCCGAGCATTTTAAAATTTTTAAATTTAACTATCGAGAGTGGATAAAATATGGTAATAAACGGGATAAAGTGGTGTAATCTTTTTCTCTAATGGTCAATGATAAACACCGAGAATTGTATTCCGAATAGATTCGGCGGGAAATAGCACGGGCCTTTATTCAACATACGTTGAATAAAGAAAATTTATCTAACGGGTCAAAACCGGTTTAAACTTGACATATCATTAGAGAAAAACATTTAATGAAGAGTGAATTTGTGAAAGCTACCTAATGTCAGGAGTTTGGTGTATGGAAAATAACTGATTTGTGTTCAGACATGTTAGCATGCACTGATTATTCAAATCTTGTAGACATGATTAATAAATGAAAAAGGTTTTTGTTAACTCGCCATACTCATAAAGATGACAATAATAATAACTTATTTAAGATTTAAATTAAATTAGGAAATAGTAAAGTCTTATTGTAGAAGCTATAGAACTTGATGGTGAATAAAAGGATATGGAGTAAATGCACATGAGACAAAGTCTCTACAAATACATGGTAAAAACAAGCAAAGGAACAACGTTTTTATTGTTGTTCTTCATCTTGAAGTCACCATGAGGCCTTCAACAATGAGCTTTGCTCATACCTCATAGTAAGTTCAAGACGGCCCCTAGCACCGGATAACCGGATTAATTGACATGATTGAGATTTACACAACAACTGAAGTTACTGTGAATTTAGTTTCTGCATATGGCCTAGCATTTCGACAATATGTCTCTTCAGTGCATATAAACCTAAAGATTTGGAAGACCATAAAACCAAAAATAGTAAAATCTGATAGAGCACAAATAACCAAAAGGGTCTTAATGGAAAGCCAAAAACAGAGCTGTGCAAGAGTGAGATACTCCTTAGTTTTATGCAAATTTTTCTAAAATTTCGGTATTGCAAGTGGAGTCATCAGAGCTTGATTAGGGAACAAATACAGCTACTAGTAGATAAATAAACCAATAGAGCTTGAGAAGGGATCCAAAATAGCTTGATAAATTAGCCAATAATGCTTGAAAAGGTATTACTAATACCACAAGACAAATGAACCCAGTGAGTTTGATAAATAAATCAATTTTGCTTGATAATGATCCATAATTGAACCAACAGAGATTCACAAGGGAGCAAAAAAGCTCAATAAATGAACCAGTAAATTTTAACAAGGGATCTAAAAGAGTTTGATAAGTGAATGAATGAAGTTTGTTAAGGGAACCAGTAGAAGTTGAAAAAGGAACTTATAGAGCTTGATAACTGAACAAAATGAGCTTTATAATGGAATCAATAGAGCTTGATTTGAACAAAGAAGTATGGCCATTAAGGCGTGAATTTTTTTCCTATGTTGGGTCTGGGACTAATATAATATATTAGTCCCAGGTTGGGTCATTTTCAGAATATGCTCAAATGTTGTCGAAAATCGTTTAGGTTGGCCTCTGGTATGTGTACTTATTAGATATAAAAATAATATATGCCACTTTTGTATGTTTTCTGACTTATTAGCAGTCGAACATGGCTGTAAATAGCCTTTTGTGTTATTTTAAGCTATTTTACAGTGTTTGAGAAATTTGTACTTCGCAAAGGACACCGAGAACCCAATTTTTTGCTGCGAACGTATAAACATTTGCCATTCCAAATGACAATAGTTTCATTTTGGTTCTGGAGGTCCTATGCAACGAATTTTACCAAAAACCTACAAAAATTGTCAAAATCAGTCCAAATTGCATACAAATGGCAAGTTCAGGGGCTTAAACTTTTATCTAAATGTACGAAAAATGCAAATGAACTGAGTGTATATAACAGATAATCTCTTTAAGCAGTTTTTGAGAAGATTTAATGCATTCGCAAAATTAGTTTGCTAAATGAAATAACGGGTAAATGGCCATACCTCTTTAGCTTGATGTGAACCAACTGAGCTTGATAACTGAACCAACTCACTGTGTCCAATCGAGTATGGCAACGCTTGTTTGGTTAACACTTCCTGTTGTCACAAAGATTTCAAAAGCGCCTTTACCAAATATTTTGATTAATAATAATTAATCATAATTGTTAATTGAAGATCGAATCCGGACTAATATCCCAGATCGAATATAGAGTAAATTACATGTACAAGTGTAGATCAATTTCATATTTTGAAGCACATTGTATGAATAACCTTAAAGTGAAAGTGTGTGTGTTGAGTATTTGTTTACTGATTACAGTGTACCAAACATGTACACTTTCATCAGTTTGACACAGTGCAACTGAGCTTTCTTAAGGAACCCATAGAATATACATGACATATGGAACCAATAAAGCATGAAAAAGGAAAAGGGATTCTACAGTTCAGAATGAGACATACCATACCCATTACTGTGCTTATCGAAATGCTTTTACCTCTCGAATTGGTATTGTGCTTCCAATTTACCTATAACACAATTGGATGAAAGAGGAATAGGATTGCTGAACCAATCTTACAGTTTTGCAACTCAGTTGTTGCTATCAAACTGTAAAATTGATTCAACGATTTGAAAAATTGATACTCGCCTCTGGATATATTCTTAAACTTTATTAGGGCCCTGCATCAAGATGTGGGTGCCCTATAGTTTTCACTTTGTCCGTCTGTCTGTCCACCTGTCCGTCAACATTTTTTTTTCGTCACAGATTTCTTGGCTTCTATATGTGGGAATGATTTGAAATTTGGTCTGAAGCTTGGAAATGATGAGTTGTATTGTGTAAATAATTTTCAAGTTCGTCAAATGCCCACTTCCTGTTTGCCGATACTTTGAATTTTTACTAAAAATCGACTTTTCGTCACAGATTTCTTGGCTTCAACTGGAGGGAATGATTTGAAATTTGGTCTGAAGCTTGGAAATGATGAATTGTATTGTGTAAGCAATTTTCAAGTTTGTCGGGCATCCACTTCCTGTTTACCAATACTTTGATTTTTTACTATAAACCAAATTTTCCGTCAAAGATTTCTTGGCTTCTACTGAAGGGAATGATTTGAAATTGAAACAACGGCAGTAGAATACCGAAGGAACAAGGGAAGCGAAGACTACAAAAATCGAAATCCGAAGACATGGCAAAAACGGCAACAGAGAAAAACAAAGACAAAACAAGGACGTGAGACAGCTACAAGCACGGAAATTAAAAGACGACATTAAAAGCTAAGGCACTCATAGTGTGAACTCCTACGAAAACCGGGAGTGACATCAGGTGCTCCGGAAGGGTAAGCATGTCCTGCTCCGCTAGCGGCACCCATCACACTATCAGTGAGTCAATCCAGGGTTGAGTCAAAACCGGTTATGTCAACTCCGTGAAGACGTGAAATCTAGCTGAAAATGTCAGTTTTCATTTGGGACACAGACACGTCATATCTGTCAATGATATCATTGTGACGGCCATAAAATTTCTGAAGGGATGAAAGCAACAAAGGTTGAACAAATCCCTGCCTAAGCATCTTTTGGGACAGTGCTTTTGCTCTATTCAAAAAATCGCTGTATAAACTACATGCGTGACAGTAACGAATCAACTGTGAAATGTACACTCCATAGGCTGTAGAGGTAGGTATATTGCTGCTCAGAAAGGGAAAATTCACAATTGGGAAGTTAAAATCATCACGTTTGTCATATAGCTTAGATATCAAACTTCCATCTTCATCAATGTATATTGAGATGATGAGTTGTATCGTGTAAGCAATTTTCAAGTTTGTTGGACATGCACTTCCTGTTTACCGATACTTTGAATTTTTACTATAAAACAAATTTTCCGTCAAAGATTTGTTGGCTTCTATTGAAGGGAATGATTTGAAATTTGGTCTGAAGTTTAGAAATGATGAGTTGTATTGTGTAAGCAATTTTCAAGTTTGTCGGGTGCCCACTTCCTGTTTGCCGACATTTTGAATTTTTACAAACAAAAAAAAACAACAAATTTTCGTCACAGATTTCTTAGCTTCAACTGGAGGGAATGATTTAAAATTTGGCCTGAAGCTTGGAAATAATGAATTGTTTTGTGTAAGCAATTTTCAAGTTTGTCGGACATACACTTCTTGTTTGCTGACTTGTTTGCTGAGACTTTGAATTTTTACTAAAAAACTAAATTTCCGTCAGATTTCTTGGCTTCTACTGGAGGGAATGATTTGAAATTTGGTTTGAAGCTTTGAAATTGTATTGTGAAAGTGGTTTTCAAATTTGTCGAACATCCACTTCCTGTTTGCCAATACTTTTTTTTTACCATAAACCAAATTATCTTCATAAGATTTTTTTACTTGTATCAGCTTGAAATGATTTGATATTAAGTCTGAAGCTGAGAAATGACATGGTTCCGTAAAACTTCAAGAAATCACTGTATCCAGCAAATTACTGAGGGTACCGACCCCCTTCCCCCTGGCATCTGGAATACTACCATTTTTCGTACCAGGCATCTGGAATACTTCGTTACAGAGATGTGGCATCCGATATACTATTTGATACATGGTAGGAATGTAGAGTCTAGGGATGTCCGGGGACATATGTATCTTTCGAATTAATTGAAACTGTGGTTTCAAAAATGCCCATAGGTACTTAGCTCCAGGCACTACTGTAATACTAAATTTACACTATTTTCACATATTTTAAAACTAATTGTCCAGCTTAGGGATCGTTTGTTGAAAACACGATGCATACTATTCAAATCATACCAAAACTTTTGAACATAAAACACTTTTCTGTAAAAAGTTCTCTAATTGCCTGATAGGTGGCTTTTGTGTCTGAAATTGTTATTTGATCATAGAATAGTTTCGCAATACAGGACAAAATACGGATTTCCAGTTGTTCCATTCGGGAAAGTTTCAGATATTAGAATGTCAAACGGAGTAAGAAATGTCTGCTCGTCTTAATAGTTAAAAAATGGATAACAGGAAACACCTACAATGGCTGAAAATTATAATTGCAAGGGAACTATACAAGAAATATAAGACAAAAGACAAACGTAGACAACGACAGGAACTCGAGACAGCCGGACTTGGTACCGGTGTCATATGGAATTTTGAACCCCAAAAAATTGACCCCGGGGTCAAAATTCCATATGGAATAATGAACCCGGGGTCAAAATACCATATGGAAAATTGACCCCGGGGTCAATTTTATTCCATTTTATTTTGAACCCCATCATGGAAAATCGAACCCCCTTAATTTCATATTCTCAAAAAGGGTTCAAAATCCCGTGGTGGGGGGGTCAAATTCCCATGGTTGACGAAACGTCACAGTTTTCATATGGGGATGCAAAATTCCATGATAGGGGGTCAGAATACCATGGCAACATAGAGAATTAATAACTAAACATACACGTTACATGTTTTGATAGGGG
>MJUU01053873.1:216736-240887 GCA_002080025.1 Modiolus philippinarum | reverse complement strand
AAACTTTTGTTACGAAAACTGCAGTTAAGAGTACAACTTTCATCAACTTGCATTCCGAAAATCTTTGTTGCTCATCCAAAGTTCATTGCCACACAAAACGTAAGGTATCAACTTAGTTGCAACTTCGTGTAGAATTGAAGTTGCCACAGAACCTTTTCCATTGTCTTTCATATCGTTGCGAGACTTTATTGTATATAAGCAAACTTCTATTGCAGAATATACTTTACTAAATTAGTTGTCTAACATATCTATGTTAGAAAAAGACCAAGTCCTTAAGTTGTTACTTCCCCGGTTGAATAGTCAATCCCTAACTCTTTTCCTTGTAGTTTTGCTCACTGAACGACTGTCGATGGTCGTATCTTCCGTTTGTATACGCCCGTATCATTCACTTGATCTACGACGGTTAGTGATGTGTCATTATAGTTGATGGGTACCTCAAAATAATGGTTATTTATATCAAAACTATGTAACATTTCATGACTTGCATGGTATATTTTATAGATAAGGTGTTGTATTTTATATGTATACCATTTTCCTTTAAGAAAGAACTTCAGAAGGATATTATTAGCCGTGGAAAAACTGGAAAACATGTTTTTTTCAGAAATATCACATCCGAACGCAATTAATATTGTATACTATGGTCAATATCTCTGTAATACATATGGTTCTACATCTATTCTACAAATACTACCTTTGGTTCATTCAAAAATGATGAACATAAGAACAAAAAACGCTTCTTACCTTCCACGCTGCCAAAATTGCCGACGGCTGTATATCGTATCCGACGGATGTCAAAAAAAAATGATTCGGTTCGGTAATACGGTGTGATGAAGTCACAGAGAGAAACAACAAAGCATAAGAAAATTATATCAGTTTTCTTTTTAAGATTATAAACCATAATAAGACCTCTTGATTTGGAATTAATGAAACTGTTTAAAATATAATAAAACAATTTTGGCCCTCTGTTGACGTGAAATATCCAGATTTGTCAACCCTTGGAGGAGTGGTTTCCCTCGGGCAGAGCCCTCGGGAAACAACTCCCTCCTCGGTTCGACAAATCTGGATATTTCCCTTTACAGCGGGCCATAATTGTATATTGTTGATGTTTTTCCTTTGATTTCCAAAAAAGTCACTACATGTACTTAGTAAACTACCCTGTTTTTTTTCAGGTATGATAAGTATATATACAGAGAATGCACACATTATTTTGTTTGGCTTAACAGATACATCTGCTGATGACATTCTTGATATCTGCACTGCATTGTCAGGTATATTTTTATTTTTCAATTTTGTATAATTAGAATGGGAAGATCTGTCAGGTGATCTACATGTATTATTAGTCTCTTTAAGACAAGTCCATAGTTTATTTATTTCATCAAATTTAAAGGTCTTTAAAAATGGGGATATTAAATTATATCTGTTTCAGAGAAGGGGATGTTTTAATTTATTTACACTTTTTTGTATTACCTGTGTCCATCATTCTGTACGTCTTTAACAATTTTTGTCAAGTTTTTTTCTGCAATGGTATATGATACCAACTTGAAATTTTGTCATGAGCTTTGAACAGTGGTCTCATATTGCGGGTAAACAACGAATAAAGAATAAACAAGAGTTTAATTATAGAAGGAGTAAAATTTATATTAGAAAACAATTATTTTATGTTCCGTTATGAATACTATAGACAAATATCTGGTACTGCAATGGCAACCAAAGTCGCGCAAACTTACACAAATCTGGTAAAGGGATTTCTGGAAATCAAAATATATGAAAAATCTCAACAAATATACGGCAACCCATTTTATCTATATCTACAACAAAATTGGAAACGATATTTGGATGATTGCTTTATACTTTGGAATATGGAATTCAAAGATTAGAAGACTTTAAAGCTTTAAGACAAGACCATCGCCTAATAACCGCATTTGCAAACTGTAACATCATAAAGAGTAAACAACAACCGAAATCGTTGAAAAAAATATTAACTAAAGTGCAATTTTCAGAAAGTTCTATACGTCCAGAATGTAAATGCGCAAACTGTGACACTTGTCCGCGTTTACCATATTTCCGCTTTACAAAGGTAATGATGATACCACGGAAGAAGAACATGTAAATAAAGAAACTTTATTTATTAACAAATACCGCCCAAGTCTTAAACTATATAAGACATTAATAAGAATTTATTTTGTTAATATGCTATAAATTATTTACCTCCCTTGTTGCTAAGACGTCAGTGACGTTATCTTTCTCATAGTAACGTTATAGTAACAGATAGCCTTGAAAATCTGTATACAACAGTGAAACCGGTATTTTATTTTGAATTGTGATTATTGTACCAGTAGTGACATGTGATTTCTTAATTATATAAGAAAACTGCATTTCCAAGCCTTCATTTTTTTCTATATTTACGTTCCTGTATGGTTTATTTGACTTTTTTGTGTGTGTGTATATATATGCATTTGTACTTTTTTCTTTAATTTCTCTTTCTATTGAACAAATGGGTGCTCTGACGTTGTTTTTATGTTGTGTTCGTCTTCTATTTGTCGGGCAGTGGATGATAAAAGTTTTTATAACGCTTTGACAGTTGGTTTTATGTTTGTTGACGATCTTGCATCCATGATTCAAAAACATGCATTGGGCATTGCTTGATATTTAGCAGTGAATTCCGCTCAAGCCGGTGCTACGGGCAGCCGTCTTGAACTTACTATTGAGGCACGAGTATGTCTCATTGCTTGGGCCTTATAGCGGCTTCAAGATGGAGAATAGCCACAAAGGCGTTGTTCTATTGCTTGGTTTTGCCATGCATTTGTGGAGGCTTTGTTTGACCAGTATTACTCCGTATCCCTGCGTTGCTTATTTTGGACTGGAGTTTGTCTCTCCTGGAGTGTGGAGTCCGTAAAAGGTTCCCTGTGCAAGAGATGTATCCTCTACATTTCAGTTATGGTGTACTTGTTCTTAAGAGAACTTCTCGAATGGATGCACAATCATACTTTCAAATTTTGACATTTTTTTTTTTTTTTTTTTTTTTGTTGTGTTTTGTTTTAATTTTTGTAATTTCAATTTTTTACTCTGCCCACCCGATTATCGTAATTACAAATTGTCTTGCTGTTGCGTCGATCACTGCACTGTTGTTGTCGGGCTAATGAGGACAACAGTTGCAAGAATACTTTTCAAGTTAAATTTATGTTTGTTGACGATCCCGCACCCATAACTTAAAAAAAACATGGACGTAATGTTGCTCGACATCCAGCAATGAATGCCAGGGGCCGTCTTGAATTTACTACGAGGCATGAGCATACCTCATTGTTGAAGGCCTCATGCCGACTTCAAGATAAACAATAAATGCGTTTACAATGGACTAAGTTGAATATAACTCCGAGATGGGTTTTCAGATTTTCTTCAAATCGCACAGTAGGTAGATCTCCTCATGCTGATCATTTTAACCTGCCAGATTTTCTGATATCTGTAACGGTTTTCGAGTTGTTGGCCAAAAAGTGAAATTTACCCCTATGTTCTATTTTTTTAGGAAAGGCGGCCATGTTGTTTGACCCGACGCATATTTTGAAAGTGCATATCCTTGTGATGATTTTGACCAAGTTTGGTTACAATGTGCCCAGCAGTTTCTGACGAGAAGATTTTTGAAATTGTTGACGGACGGACGACGGACGCAGGGTGATGGCAGAAGGTCACATGGCCTTTGAGGCCAGGTGAGCTTAAAACGTTAATTAATAACAGTTCTGGGATTTTGTTGCGTTAATAATGTAGGATTGCGAATACAATAAATGGTCTCATACGTTCCATATATTATACGTCTCCTTAGGAACAAATATTTCAATGGCTATTGATGGGAAACTGAACACCAATCAATTTTCATGACAAAATATTGAACGTGTTATGCTCAAATAAATTTGAATACAAATATTAGTATTTCATAATAAATTCATTATCATTGTTGTTTTTCAATTGTTTGATGACTTAAATATATTTGTGTTACGAATGTCAAAAATATCGCATTCTAAGCAATATTAATTTCCATGCATATTTAATATTCAATTTTAGCATGCAGAGGTATCATGTACCAGAATATCGACTCAGTTTAAATGATGCAATAATTGAAAGTCTTTAAATAATCAAAGGTAAAATATATCATTTACACATTTTTTTATCAATTTAATATAGAAACAATCCTTTCTACGTGGCTAAAAATCTAAATTGTAAAAATGTTACCAGTAGCTATGCAGTGGAAATTATGATTTGATAAAGACATCCATCGATATACATTGTAGTAACAGAAAAAGCGATGTTTTGCAACATTTTATCTGGACTCGACCTTTGCAAATAGGAATCAGTATTTTATTCAAAGATAAAAATGTCAACTCCCATTTTAGGGAACTGGTGAAATATATGTACTACCAAAAGGTGTTTGACGAGTCCCTTCCGACATTGGCAGAGTTAACTGAATTCAACATTATTTTCGTAATTACGACGATAGAAATTGATACCGTCAAGCTGTACTGCAGTGAAGCGTATTCAAATTGTTCTCATATTTAACTATTTCCTGAGGACGCCCGTTTATGGCTAATTATTTTGACGACTTGGCCTTTTATTCGAAAAAGACGAATGTCATTCCATGTACATTGTATTCTCATGGTTCCTACTTTCACGGAAAACCACTGTAACAATTTCTATGCTAAACGTGCTATGAACGAACGAAATAATACCTCATGGAGAAGTTGCACAGGAGACGATGTCTCCACAAATACATGGCAAACAAGCGATGCAACAACGCTTTTATTGTTCTTCATCTTGAAGTCACCATTAGGGTTTCAACAATGGGCTTTGCTCATACAGCATAATAAGTTCAAAGCAGCCGCTAGCAACGATTTAAGCTGAATTCGTTGCCACAAAAAGGGAACGCTTTGATAAAATACGTTAGGAAATATGAACGTTTTCACAAGTTCTTTGAATCGTCTATTGAGGTAACACTATCACATAACAGAAATATCTTTGTTTGAAATGAAATTTAAGTCATTTAATTTTATAAAGATGAAGGGTAACGACATTTATTTGAACCCATTAAAAAAAACTGTACTAATTACCCTTCTGCATACCTGTTATGCAATGGTCACTCTATGACGGCGGATGTTAATACTACGAAAAAGCAAATGCATGCTTTAAGGTCACAGTTGTAGTTATATAATGCTAAAAAGTCAAACACATAACACCAATAGACATGGAACTCTGTCGCTATCGTAATATAACTGCTGTTAAACACAATCTCCCTTTATTTTGTTCAATAACCTCTGAAAATTGACCTATTATTCGGCTAAATCCATATGTTATGTATCATTTGCATTCAAATATTGCTTACCGAAAATTGTTTTCGTAGACCCGGTAGTTTCATTTTCAGAGCTCTATGTACTCTGTAATCTGAATAAAATCTTTCGCAAAAATTTTGTTCATGTTTCGAAATTTTCATCACCCATTTCTTTTTTAATTTTTTTTATTATTATTATTTTTTTTTTTTTTTTTGAAGCAAGAAATATGTTCACAAATTATCTTCCCCAATACGGAATACGTCATTTCAAATACTTGCATTAACACTGTTAGGCTAAATTACAGAAAAATTACGGGTTGTCAATATAGTTCTCAGATTGCGGTGAACGTATAAAAATTCACTTTAAATATTATAAGCTGAACTTAATATTGATTTAAATGTACTTGTCGTTGCCAAATAAATACAATTAAGGGAAGTTCAACGTACACTGTTTGTATAAAACCGTTCATTTAAATAAAAAAGCATCTTTTGAAAAAATCTTTCTTTAAAGTAGTGTATATCTCACACGAGAGCACAAGTGAAAGCCAAGACATATGAAAGGTAAATTTTACAAAGCAAGAGACGATGACCCTCCTTATGCATCCCGTCTCACCCTTTACACGGAAATCATGTGATACGGTTCACCAGGCTATAATTTTGCCATCTGTTTATGTCAGCAGAATTTTCATTTTCAACATCCAATCTAAGATAGCAGCTACTGTTGAAAAAAATTGTTTAGCAAGGGACCCTATTGAACAAGATACATACACAAATTCAAAGACCCTCTCAATTACGATGCCAATTAGGTCCAAACTCAATCACAACTGTTGCCCTTCTCTTGAAAACCTCTTGGTGTGAAATTTCATGTTGTAAAATTTATGAACAGAGTTGTTTAGAGCCGAAGTCCATGAGACAAAATCCAAATCAGGTGGAAACCATCGAACAAAAAAATTGTCGACCACAATGGTCCTGACTTGGTGCAAGCATTTCAAAAGAAATGGTGGATTAAACCTGGTTTTATGGCATGCCAAGCTTCCCCTTCTATTACGGTAGTGTCTGGGAAAAACTCAACAGCAACTGCTATTGAAAGGTCGTAAACAGTTAAAATAAATGATCATCTCGGCACTAAGTAAAAAAGAATCCTGAATCAGAGTTGGGGACGAAAGTTCAAATTTTTCCACAAGGGACTGATATTTTTAAAATAACTTTTTAAATGATCGAACGAAATGTAATTTTTTAACTTGATTAATTAGGCGGTCATGGAGATAACTATGTCTGATGAGAAAGTCTGTACAATTTGCGTTAGCTCTCGACTAACGAATCAACCGTGAAACAATCGCAAGTGGAAGAAGCCGGAACACCACTGTCCATGTTACGGAAAATTGACAATTTTGAAATTAAAATCGTCCCCCTTGTCACAAACTCAAGCACCAAGACGACCTCCCAGCCAAACCCGAGACGCAAGTCACAAAAGACACAAATCCAGTGGCCTCCACCGTGTCCCCAGCTCCGGCGGACACATCAATGGGGTCCATCCAGCAAAAGATGCGCCAACGGCGGAAAGAATACACCAATATATCCACAAGTGAGACCGAAGGATCCGACATCCCTCATATTATGATCACCGCGAGTCCCTGAATATATACTGTCTTCTAAAAATAAAAAAACAAGTCTGTGTACTGAGGAGTACAACCAGTACCCACTGGCACGCCAACTCATCAAGCTTACTGCACACCTGTCTTTTATTCGTAGCATAGATTAACGATTTAAGAATACAAGTAAAACTACAATCAAAGTGCATCTAAAGTAATTGCGGAAAATGCAAGTGTTCTTAAAATGTAAGTTACTTCTGTACCTCTTATTAGTAGTATAAAACCTGACTATATATTACAAGGTTGAAGCTATACATAGCAGCAATGACATGTACCATGTAAGTAGACACTTTGTTCATGGCGTTTTTAGATTGTAAAATTGCATTTCATAACATGTTTGACAAGATTTGTTTGCAAAATATCCACCCAAAAGTTCAGTATTATTTTAACACTATTGACAATAACAAGTTTCAAGAAATTCAGAATGCTTGCAACCTTTTCAAAATACTGATGGGGTTTTGACGAGTGAGACAACTTCAGAATTCCTTAAAAGCTAAGAGGAGGTCTTGAAATCAACTTTCCAGTTTTTAAGCATTTTGGTGATACTGTAATCATCTGAAAGAAATGTTTGAAATTTTATCTTCTGATGGTGAAAACTACCAAACAAAAAAAAAAACAAAGAATAGTTTGCAGGTATAGAATTGTCCTTCACTAGTAGAATTGAAAGTAAATACTAAGAATTCAAAATAAATAATCGTAACGGAACCCAAATCCCTTATATTGTTGTTTATATTATACCATTTTTTTTATAAAATTGATACAGGGCACCGCTTTGCTGAGTAGTTAAGGTAGTTGTCTTACCTGTACTGTAGCCTACCACCTCTGTGTTATGAGTTCTCACGCCCGCTTTGTAAACGACCAAAACCAAAGGATCCTTTGGACTTGCAACTGTACATGTATTTTTGTCGGTTTTCTGCTTAAAGTTTGGATTCTCTCCAGGTACCCCGGCTTCCCTAGCACTACAACTCACCTCCGCGATAAAGGTGAAATACTCCTGAAAATGGCGTTATCACCATGCAAACAAACAAACATGTGTAACTGATATAAATTGCAATATAGATTCTTGATATGCATGAAAAATATACAAAACAAAGTAAATTTAAAATAGAAAAATTTCATTTCGAGACAGACTATCCTGCACAATAATTTCGAGACCATTCCTGAACATATATAACAGATTATATATATATAGGTTACTTACATAAAAGCTATATGGTTTTATGTTGATATTTACAATTTTATATATATATATATATATATATATATATATATATATATATATATATATATATTTATTTATTTATTTATTTATTATAATTGTTCAATATATTTAACAGTTCTCGCCACGATATAGCTGAAATATTGCAGTATTTGGCGTTAAAAATCAATCATATATTTTGCATTTAAAAAAATGTGGATTGTGACCATTCCGTTTCATTAACAATATTTCGCAAAAAACTAAATACCGAAGTTATTGTAAATTTATTTTCTGCATATGCGCATTTCAACCACTTATGTCTCTTCAGTGTAGATAAAATCTAAACATTTGGAAGACCATAAACTCAAAGAAGTTAAAAAACCGATAGAAAACAAATAACCATTATTATCTAAATATAAAGCCAAAATCAGCTAAGGACAGAGCTTTGCATGAGGGAGATACTCCTTAGTTTTCAACAAAATTTACAAAAATTTAGATATTGCAAGTTTTCAAATAGAATCGGCAAACGATTTAATTAAAGTTTCAGAGTACACAGAGGGCTTATACTTTTTACAGCGCACAATGTCCAAGTGAACATTAGGTGGCAAACAAATTGTTTACAAAAGGATACAAAACACCAGGAATAAGTCGAATTATATCCCAATCTCCGCAACGGAAATATTTCCGCTGAATAGGTCAACTATCAGAGCTTGTTCGGCAAAGAATTCTGCGCAAATCGGTGCTAGAGGCCGTCTTGAACTTACTATGAGGTATGAGCAAAGCTCATTGTTGAAGGACTCATGGTGACTTAAAGTTGAAGCACAGCAATAAAAGCGTTGTTCCTTTGCTTGTTTTTACCATGCTTTTGTAGAGACTTTGTCTCATGTGCATTTACTCCATATCCTTTCATTTACGACAGGAGTTCGTAAAAAGATTCCCCTTGCGAGAGATTAATGCTCTCTATTTATTTCAGTCATGGTGTACTTGTTCGTGAGAGAAATTCTTATATGGATATACTATTATACTTTCAAATTTTGCCATTTATTTTTTGTAATTTCGAACTTTATTTCTGACCACCAGTTTAAAGTGCCCACAATTCACTATTTCATAATGCCAAGTTTTCATACAATCGACTTGATGAGTGCCCTGTGTTTGTTTAAACATTTATTAGTTAAGTAACATATAAATATTATACATATACATACATTAACAACAAATACGGTTCAGAAACAAGCATACCAATGCTTTTATAAATCTGTCTCCATATTAAAAAGACACAATACATTACATACTCAGAATATTCTTCGATGCTAAAAGGCCATATTAATTAAATATAACAAAGGGTCTAGATAGAAGGATATCAAGAAATAGACAATGGGAAAAGTAAAGGAGTTTGAAATATTCAGTGATTCAAGAATTAACATGCTTGATGAATTTTTGAAAGAGCTTAAAAATTTCAGTTTTGTTCATCGGATAGAACAGTGTATATACTTAAACATTCAAATTTATATTCATAAGAGAAGTCAGCATGTCTTGTCTGACATAAAGAAAACTATTTTAATAAAAAATATAATGCTGAACTGATTCAATTTTACCACAAACACACATGGATGAATCAACCAAATTTTTCAAAAATAAATTTACATTTAAGGCACTACAGTTAATCCGTAACTTTCACCAAGTCTGATTACCAGAAAAATAATCAGAAGGAACTTTGAAATTTTTACGTAAGATTTGGTTCTTAAAAGAGGAAAAGGATTCTGTTCGGCAAGTAATGATAGCTTATTCCAATCTTTAATCGTAGAAGGCAGGAAATAGTTCGAATATAGATTTGTACGAGTCCGTACTCCTTGTAACTTTAGTGACTGACGTGTATTTTGGCGATGCTGTGTGTCAACGGTAGTAGAAATTAAGTCTACTAAATACAGGGGAGCTTTCTTATTTAGCATTTTGTGAAATAGAAAAAGTCTGTATCTGTCAATTTTCCCAACTTACTTTCATCATATAACTTTTGGTGTGATGTGACCTCCCCCCCCCCTGTTACTTTACTCTATATGTAGCAGCTTCATATTAAACAGATTCCAGTTTATTAATCAAGCTTAAGTTATAAGTATCCCATATAACATCAGCGTATTCTAGTATAGGACGAACAAATGGAATATACATTTTCTCAAATGTTAAACGATCAAAAGTAATTTTAAATTTCCTCATAATATTTAGCCTCTTATAAGCTTTTAGGGCTCTATAAGGTCGACTGAAATGGTCGCCTAGGCGACAAAAAATACCGATTGGCGACTAACAATAAAACTAGTCGCCTTTAGGTCCAATATGTCTATGCCTTTTGGCGACCGAAACAAAATTAATCGTATTTCAACTGTTTTCGGTATTGATTTCACAGTAACGTCGGTATTTGTTTTTTTAATACTCTTTCATATCCTTTCGGTGTTTAGTCAATATCAAATATTAAGCATCTAAATTAATGAAGTGTAGTCCGGGTGATTTCTCAACAGGAAAAGCTTTCGGCGAGTGATATAAGAAAAAAAATTTCCTGTCTCCACCCGTGTTCTCCTTTTTGCTCCTGGTAATTGAAACTCGTTACCCCTTCCACCTTATAGTTCGTTCTTCTTATACTTATAATTTCTTTGATTTGATAACGTTTTCTTATCCTGATAAACCTCAAATATTGCTCATGGGAGGTTAATATCTATTCTTTGATTTGATTTACCCTTTCTCGTCCTGATAAAGCTAAAATATTGCTCACTGCAAGTTTAATTCTAACTCTATATTTTCCTAAAGAGAGCAGAAAAGGCTTAACTTCCTGTCCCTACCCATTTCTCCCATTCTTCCAGTAGCAATCAAATATCGTTGCCCAGGTTGTTTCTTCCACATTTTATTCTCACTTCTTTTACTTACAATTTTTAAACATTGACTGATAGTGATAAAGCTGAAATTATGCTAATTGGACATAAATTTTCTAATCCATCAATTAGTCAATTTACTTGCTTTTTTTTACCACTTCAAACACCAAATTGATCTCTGGCGACCAAAAATTTCTGTTGGCAATCATTTTATTGACAGCGATCGCCAACTGGCAACCTTAAATCAAAGTCTACTTTAAGGCCGGCTTTACCAATAATTTAATCAATATGGTTATGCCAAGATCCATCATCGGATTTTATAGTTCTGAGGTGTTTATGAGAATTTACACATTGTATTTGTTGATTATTAAGTAAAAAAAGGGGGGTGACAGGCTTATTTATCTTCCTAGAGATAACTAGAGCTTCTTATTTTGAGGGGTTAAATGTTACTAGACACTTCGTAGCCCCCTGGTGTATATTTTCTAGATTGTTATATAAATTGGTTGAAGTAACAATAGGATTTTCTACCACAAGATATAAACTCGTATCATCTGCAAACAGTTTAATGACAGAATCAATTTCTACAACAATGTCTTTTATAAAATATAAGGAAAAATAGACCCTTGAAGCACCTATAGACCCTAATCGATAAATGCTCAGAATTTGAATTATTCAAGCA
The DNA here is from genome assembly GCA_002080025.1 of Modiolus philippinarum. NCBI lineage: Eukaryota > Metazoa > Mollusca > Bivalvia > Mytilida > Modiolidae > Modiolus > Modiolus philippinarum. The sequence continues at coordinate 229,186 of MJUU01053873.1, read as the reverse complement.
TACCATTTGAACCCTCCCATTCAGATAATTTTTGAACCAATTCAATAAATATCCAGTAATTCCCAACTGTTTTAGTTTAAAAATAAGTCCTTAATGCCAGACTCTGTCGAAGGCTTTACTCACATCACAAAATAACACCTTAATTTCCTTCCCACTGTCTACTGCTTTCCCAAAGTAATGTCGACGAACTGATTTACTGCAGAGTCCACTTTTGAAAACCCAGACTGATTCCTTGTAAGAATATTATTCTTTAATAAGAAATAGTGCACGTGTTTATACATATTCATCTCTCCATACACTTGGAAATAATACAAATCAACGAAATAGGACGGCAATTTTTCACCTCACTAGGTTTACTGTTACTTTTTGTTACTTTTAAATACAGGCGTAACATTAGCCAATTTCCAATTAGTAGGATATATGCAAGTACTTAAGGATAAGGTAAATAACTTGCATAAAGGATATTTTAAGACACAAGTTGCTTCCTTCAATAACCTAGGACTAATAAGATCAGGACCAGATGCCTTCGTCGAGTTTATAATTGACAGAACATCCTCATCTTCGTTTGCATTAAGTGAAATACTTTCGATTATATTTTAATTTAGAGAGACAAAATTAGGTAATTCTTTACCAGCATCGTTTACTTGGGCTTGAGCTGCAAAGTAAGAAATAAATTCATTTGCCTTGTCGAAATCATCGAAAATAAAATTATCATCTGTAACTTCTGTAACTCTTATTAATAGATAAAATCTCACTATACATAACAAGTGCGAAGCAAAACAAGCATTACATGAACACAGGAAGAGGGCTTTAAATCAGCTTCCGTGTTTTTTTTTTAATCTTTTTTAGCCTTTTAGTGATATTGTTATCTAAAAGACAATTGCTCTTGGAATTTTTCTAATTCAATCCACTAATAGGGAAAACCACAAAAAGGGGAATAGTAATAGTTGGCAAGTATAGAATTGTCTTTCACCAGTAGAATTGGAAGTAAAGGCAAAGAAATCAAAGTAAAAAATAATCGTAACGGAACAAAAATTCGTTTACTTTGTTATATTTATACCAGTATATTATATAATTGATACAGGACCTGCTTGCTCTAGTAGTAAAAGTAGTTAGTTTACTTGTAAAGTCACTGTAGCCTAACAGGCGTTGTAATTTCGCGCCCCGCTTTGTTGGCCACAAAAAGGATGCACTCGACTTGTAAACGTATTTGGTATTTACGTCAGTTCCTGCTAATAGTCGGGGGTTCTCTCTTGGTAATCCGGCTTCCTCCACCACTATATCTGACCTTCGCGATAAAGCTGTAATTGGCGTTAAACATCATGCAAACAAATGTAACGGATATAAATTGCAATTATAAAATCTTACTAAATATTTTATGAAAGGATATGGATAAGTTTACTTTATTAGACTCTTGAAGGCTTGAAAGAAAATGACGGGAGTCATCTATATTTTCTTCACCATATATTACAGTTCTTAACAGTTTTTTTAATATGTATGACCTTTTAGTATGATTTTTGTTTCATTTACAATTATACTATCAGTAGCATAAATGTGTAAATCTGGCTATATAGGTTGTGGGTCCCCTTAAGTAAATGAAGGCATTATTGTGTATGTTTTCTTAATTTTACCTCTTTTCTTTGTATATCTGTGGCTCGATTAATTATCGATAACTGTTTAAGCCTTCTGTAGGTTTTGTGCTCCCTAAAGTAAATGAAGGCATTTATAGGGATAGTGTACTTAAGGGGACTTGCGAGTGGCAGTATAAAACTACTTCTGGATAGATAGTTAGGGCAACCCACTTCATCAGAAAAGTATTCTTAATAAGTAATAACCCTAACGCTAATGACAGATGCAATATGATGACTTAAAAACATCGAAGAGCTCTTTCGATGTCGATTAAAAAGTGATTCCTGTATATATTGTGTTTAAAGAGGTAAAATTACAAAAATGACAATTAAATAAACATTTAAGCAATAATTCAGAAACTCGCTTACTGTGAAAGTACTATTGTTCGTAGAGGTCCAATTTTTATGGATTTCTTGGTTTGCTAAATCCACGAAATTAAGTTCCCAACGAAATGCATTTTTTTTTCAAGTTTTGATGCGAAGAACTCGAAACGACATATTTAAGTACACATGAAACAGACCACAAAAATTAATACCCACGAATAAAAGTACTTCCATTGTTCAGTTAAGCTAGTGCAAAACATACTCTGGTATAACAGCGAGTTTATTGGTACCCTTAAGTAAGTCGTGGTTAACACTGATTCTGCATGTTACATCATGGAAAAATGTCCTGTTCTTTTAATTCCATCTGTAGGTGATTTCATCAGAGTGCGCATCCATCTTTGCCTTATTGCGTCCACGCATCTGTTAAAACACTTCTTGCAATTCCCCAAAATCCCTCTATCTTTTCATGTGAATGCCTTCGTAGGACAAATTCAATTGAGTGGTTAACTATTTTACTATGTTATGCGCAAATCCCAATTCATTCAAGTTAAAGTATGTGTCAAACTTGTCGGAACTGGTAGATCCTGGAACAACATGAAGCGTTATTTTCGGTTTCAGACTCTCTCTTGCGGTCATCCAAAAAAAAATAAACACTCTTCTCCTTTTTTTTTTTTTTTTTGTTTTGTTTTTTTTTCTCGATCATACCAAACATCGAGGGTCCATATTCGTTTCTTACGGCCCCTTGTTATATTTCATCTGACGTCTTAATTTGTTCTCATCTATTTCAACGATTCAGTAACTTCTGTAATTTGTGATTTTTCATCATCTACACCAACTGACACACATCAGTTGTAATACTCGAAGTGCATATGTCCCTTTAATGATGATACCAGTCCTCTACAATTTGTTCGATAAACCAGGTATCAGTTTCAACATTGTTTTCACAGGCATTTTCATAGAAACATATACATGATAGCCATAAGTTCCTTTAGAGAAAGTTGAGAGCGGAAAAGGAACTGTCCAGTCTGACTGAGGTCTTCTTCTTGCGCCTAGAACATCGGATAATGCATGTATCGACGTTGTTCATCTTTATCTAGCTGCACCATATGTTACAATATACAAAAATACCAAAGTTGCATGATTTACAGTAAATTCCGTGATGTTGTTCACGTGTTTTAAGGAGTAACCTCTCATCGGCAGCATTACAATAAAAAAATATTGAAAGCCCTCATCCAAAAGAAGTAAAAAAGAAGGACTCACTAGCAAAAATACCATAATGGGAGGCCAAATCAAGTAACAAGGATATCTACCGAGTGCCATACACGCAATGAAGCCTCAGTAATTTTAAAGGGTCAGAATTTTGATAAAAACAGATAAGATTTCATTCAGACAAGACTGACTATTGGACTATCTTGGCAAAACTATGCCTTTTTCAATACTCCATTCAGCCTCATCCATTTTATAATAGATAAAAATTCCGAAATCATGACAAAAAAGGCGAAAATATCCATTTCAGCGCTCTCAGTGCTTTGAAAAGAACGTCACAACTGTCGAATGACGTCACGGGAACGCTTTATTTATCGGAAAGCGCTAAATTTGGCGGGGTTTCCCATTTTGGCTTTGCGCATACTAGATAAACATGGCGGCGACCGTACGACAACAATGACGACCGGGATAAAAATGTTACAAACGAAAGATTTAGCGCTAACAGGGACATTTCGAAAGTATAAAACATGTGACAAATAGTATTTTCTTGAAATTTGAATAAATTTATCTGGTAAGAAATGTTTAAAAATGCAATTTTTGGGGCGAGTCCCTTTAAGTAAATTCTGAAAATGACGGATCCCCTTAAGAAAATGGAGACCATAAAATCTTGAAATAAACGAACAATTATATAAAATATGCAATGAACAGTTATGGAGTAAACATAAGGCAGAATCGGGGGTATTTTATTCATGAGCTAAAATCACGTGACCACGCCCCTATTTGGTGAATTACTTCCCTTTATTAAAGTTTAACTTCTAAAGTACATCTCAGTGTTCCGGATTATTTTCATACTACCCCGTCTTTTTTCTAAAAGTACTGTATTAATGTTATCTTCCGTGATGAAAAGTTTTTGTTGTGGGAATTTTAAAACATAGAAATTGTGGTTAAAACCCGTCTGTAGAAGGATTTCCCGTCGCTGGACAGCTTGGAATTACACATTTTCAATTTAATTTGGCCGCAAATATTCTTGAGTAAGTTTAAAAGGGACAATTGTTTATGAATCTATGTGAGTTATATTTCACAGTCATATGCGGACAAATTTGCTTCATATTCATCTTTGATGTGTATTTTTCTGTCAAAGATAGCTTACTCGGCAGTTTTACAATGGCTTCTACAGTCAAAATGTCATGATCCCGCTTCGAATTTCAAACTTAATTGGCCGGAAATTTTCATTATTACAGATAAATATTTATGTATAGAATAGACGTAAACAAGGTGTAGAATCTTACTAGATGCGAACAAATATGATCTTTAGTGTATTATTAGGTAATTTTGCAAAATTTCCATATCTCCCCTATGTATTTCAACTAAACATGGCCGACAAGCAAGAGTTACAAGATGGCCGCTATGCAAATTAGTAAAGTACCTCTGATTCTGCCATATGATGCACGTGAGACAAAGTCTCTTCAAATACATGGTGAAACCAAGCAATGGAATAACGCCTTTATTGTTGTTAAAATATTTTGGCTCAAAAAGGATTATAAATGGTAATATTTTTATTGAGACGATAGACGCTTTCGTAAACGACAATCCGGTTCGTTTTAATAAAAAAATAATAAAACAAAGAAGTCCCAGGTTTGTTGAAGAATTGTAATTGAAATAAATGATCAAAAAGGATTGTAAAGCAGATACTAAGGTCAAAACGAACCCATTGTTTACAGCAGAGAACTAAATTTACCAAAATCTTGTTTCATTCTGATTGTGGTATTCTAAGCAACAATGCATCTTTTTTTATTTTGTTTCTGATTGATTGATTTGTATGAGGTTTAACGTCACTTTCGGCAGTATTTCAGCTATCTCATGACGGTCAGTTTTAGTGGTGGAGAAAGGTAGAGTGCACGGAGAGAACCACCGACCTAAGTCAGGTACAGACATACCTTATCACTTACGATTGTAAGTCGAGTGCACTCTTTTTGTAATGTACAAAGTGGGGCGCGAACTCACACTGCAGTGGTGATAGAATTCAGTGGTTTTATAGGTATTAGAAATACCTTGACCACTCGGCCACCCAGGCCTTAATTTTGTTTCTGTAATTGGCTTCAACGATGAATAGAGTTTATTAGTAAATCTTAGATAGCAACAACAGTTAAAGAGCTTTTTATTCACAATGTGGAATTATAATAAATACAAAAGAGACCAAACTTTAATGACAGGAATCAAATAAATTCAAACTTTTAATTTCTTACATTTTCGGCCACCACTATAAATGTTATTGACAACACTTAACATTAAGCTTAATATTGAATTATTGATTGTCATATTTAGAACATAAGTTAATATACTTAAACTCTAAACTAAAAGTGTAATGAAGAAAACCGTATTTACTAAAACTTAGTTGATTGTCCAAATGTAACTAAACTTTCACAAACGAACAGAACACGTATTAAAAATCCACACACTATTCATCTTTCTCCGATTCATGTTGCAATGGCATTTATCATAGTATCCACGTCCCATGACGCCCATGTCTGGATGCAACTTGTATTTCCCTTATTGTTAGAGTATTAGAGTCCTGCCATGTAATCAATGAACTCTGTTCTGAAGGTATTCTCCCCGTGCCTGCAGTCAATGTTCCTTCATGCAAATTGATCCAAAAGGATCTAAAATCATCACAGCTTAAAATATTTCCAACATGCATTGATTTTAAATGGTAGCCTTTGTACCAGATTCCTATGCTATTTGAATACCCTAAAAGAAAATCGTAAGCTCCATTGTTGGTGTCGATGACTATATTCGCATAACCACACGCCTTTACATCGAATGTAAAGCATGCCAATTTAAAGAATTCATCACATTTCAGTACTGATTGGAAGACAAAATCCCCTAGTGTTGTTTGTTCTTTACCTGAAATAAATTTTCTAACTTTAACATCTACTTATACAAATTACAATGCGAATACATTTTACGAGAGATGTATTCTCTATAAATTTCCGCTATGTGAACTTGCTCTTCAGAGAAGTTCTATATATTCTTTCAAACTTTGCCATTTTATTCTTTTTGTAATTTAAAAATTTGATTCAGACCAACTGTTTATATTGCCAATATCTCACTAATTTAAAATGCCAAGTTTTCTTACAGTCGACATCATGAGTGCCCTGTGTTTATCTATATATTGTGATAAACAACCAGCTAGGGACACTGGTGCTTTTGTCGGGCAACGGATGACAGTGAATTGTATAGAACACTTTGCCAGTTTAATTGATGTATGTTGACAATTCCGCATCCATGGCCAGAAAAAATATGGATATAACGTTGCTCAACATCTAGCAATGAATTCCACTAAAACCGGTGCTATGGGCCGTCTCGAACTTATTGTGAGGTATGAGCAAAGCTCATTGTTGAAGGCATGATGGTGACTTCAAGATGAAGAACAACAATAAAAGCGTTGTTCCATTGCTTGGTTTACCATGTATTTGTGGAGACCTTGTATAATTTGTATTTACTCCATATCCCTTCATTGTTTATTATTAGTATATATATTTTTTGTAATTAAAAAACGATTTTCATAAACGGTCGTTTAATACATTTCGTTTTGAATGACATTTTTAATCAGGTGCTCCGAAAGGTAACGCCTTTTCTGCTCCGTATACGATACACGTCTAATTGTTAAGTCAAATCAGGGTATCGTCTAAAGCAGTATATTTGCAAATTACGCAAATTTTGTGAAATCTAGATGAAATTGGAAACCGGCTTGTATTATCTTTCTACTATTAACAAAGAAAGGATATGGAGTAAATGCAAATGAGACAAAATGTCTACAAATATATCGTCAAACCAGCAATGGAACAACGCTTTTATTGTTGTTCTTCATCTTGAAGTCACCATAAGGCCTTCAACAATGAGCATTACTCATACCTCATAGTAAGTTCAAGACGGCCCATAGTACCGGTTTTAGTGAAATTCATTGCTAGATGTTGAGCAACGTTATTTTTAGTATATTAGTATACTATGGTGATGACAACAAAAAATATGTAAAAGGACAAAAGTAGTAAATGTTGCCAGTATTTCTAAGTAAGCTTTTTACTGAAAAGTCAATGTATAAATTGTATGTTCTGTAGTGAAATCTTAAGATGTACATTGTAGAAGACCACATGGTGACTTCAAGATGAAGACCAACAGGTTTTGTTCCATTGCTTGCTTTTTATCATGAATTTGTAGACTTTGTCTCATGTGTATATATCCTTTTATTTTTAATCCCGAACGATAGAGTGGTGAGTATAGTGGTGCTAAAAAATTCACGAATAAGAGAAGATCAATTCTCACTTAAAAGACAACCCAGTTCCGGTTTTAAGGGATACAAGAAATTCTTGTCTTGTACCCCCTGGTACAAGACGGAAAATTACCAAGCAACTAATTCTGACGTCATTGACGTCGCCTAGGAACGTCATACGTCAAGTACAATCTGGTGGTACACGAAACGTATTTTGTGGTTAAAAAAGTGAGAAAAATTATCAAACACCGTTGAAAATACAAGATTTAGAAATCTCAGACACCCTCGGGTAAGATTTCAATGGTTCTCTGACTCGGCAAGCCTCGTCAGAGAAATATTGAAATCTTACCCTTGGGTGTCTGAGATTTCTTGATCTTGTACTTTCACTGGTGTTAGATACTTATAATCTTTACGTTTCTTATAAAGTTACGCGCAGACATCTATGATAATAAATGCATAACATAAGATCAAGGCATTAATCAATCAAAGTGCTTCAAGCCCTAACAGATTGTTGCTTTCAATTATTTATAAGATCTGCCATAAGGTCAAATTAAAGATCATGATATCTTTCATGAGTGTAAGAAATTTCGTCTTTACTCGAGTTGAGCGTAGCGAAATGAGAGATAAAGACGTGTAATTTCTTACACAAGAGAAAGATATCCCGTTTTTTAATTTCGATCGAATGCAAGTTCCTATTTTTTCCGTAAAATACGAAAAGAAACACATGCAAAACCGTACCTTGTAAACAAAGTCGTCGCCATTTGAATTAACTTTACAATGTGACGTCAGGTGTTTTATGACGTATAGCCATGGTAACGATTGTTTTATCACAAGAATGAACACTTATGGTTGGCCATTTCCGTGTAAGATGAGGTCGCGTGAATCGATCTTATAAAGGTCATCTTACACTGCAAACCACCATTTACGGAGGAATTAAGTTAAATCTTTTGATTCAAATAAACAGTTGTGTAGACGTAATATATTTGTAGATAATGAGAGAAAAATGTTGATCATCAATACTAGTTGGAGTAAAACTATTCAATACGGAGAAAGGTCATTATCTATACCTTTAATAGAAATACCAGATTCTCCTTTATGCCCGTTTAAAGCTTATATTAATATGATTTCTTTAATTCCAGGAGATAGTAATTCTCCTGCCTTCTGTATTCCTAAAAAGAAATGTTTAGTTCCTGTCACTTATTATCAGCTACAAACACACTTAAGGAAATTGTTACAAAAAATTGGAGAAGATCCATTAAAATATTCTTCACATAGTTTCAGAAGGGGTGGAGCCACTTGGGCTTTTTCTGCTGATGTTCCAAGTGATTTAATTCAATATTATTGGGACTGGAAGAGTGATGCATATAAAAGATATTTAAAATTTAATTTAAATCATAAAATTTCAGTTGCAGAAAAGATGAGGTCTCATATTTTGAAATCTATTTGTAATTAAATAAAGGTAATTCAGATTAATTATTTTCAGGTTTATTTCATAGAAAAGTTGGTACTATTCTTTCGGCATCTATTGCAAAGTATGTAACGGATATCAGAGGTTGCTCAACACAAGCTTTTCGGGGTGCAACCATAGGAAAATTGACTCAATTAGTGTTAAATGGTACTGTTGACTTAAGAAATATAGATTTTATCATTGTTCAAGTGGGTACAAATAACATTTCTGATGGGCATACATTGAATCAAATGGTATCATATTATGGCGATTTAATACATGCTATTAAATCTAGAACTCTTGCACAGATAATTTTTACTTCAATTATACCTAGATTGTGTGATTTTAAGGAAACAGAAGAAAAAGTTAATTTGGTCAATTCAGAGTTAAAGAAATTATGTAAAAGACGACACATCCAATTTTCAAATATTTATAGGAGTTTTTATACAACAATAAGCCAGATACTTCTCTTTATGCACCAAGAGATCATTTACATTTAAATACAGCCGGAACTTCAGTTTTAAAGAAGGTTTTTGTAAATATTATAAAGCATTTATCTATATAATGTATTTGTTGTGTATTATTTTTGTGAATAATTTTGCTGCGTAATTATTCTTTTATCTTTTCAGGGAACTGATATAGTAAATTTGATGTCGTTCCCTCTCTTCTACCTGAGATCTATACTCATCTCAGGTGGTTGTAGCCAGCCTCTGCATAACCAGTATCGTCATGTAGGGACTTCGGCCGTACGATAAAAGAAGTTTAATTTTTGGCGGCCTTTCTGAAGGCGTGGCGGACTCTTATGCCAAAAATAATTGTTTATTTATTTGTAATTATTTATTGTGTATTTTTATTTATTGTTTATATATTATTTTTGTCTATATTTATTTATATATTAATTTATTAATATAGATAAACGCCAATATAAAATCTATAGTCTTCTTTATTGAGCCTCAATATGCTAATTTGTAAATTTTCTATTTCAAAATATGTAATTAGCTTGAGGTGAAAATTTCCCCTATTTGGTTTAACTTCTTGATCCGTGAGAATTTTATTCACATATCTAAATTACAATTGGTCTAAATCTTATTCTTTGTTTAAATCTTTTTGTTCTTAAAAATCGATATTTGGTCATTGTGAAAAATGTTTTGATACTGAAAAGTTATATTTAAAAAACCACCCTCCCACCCCTAGCACCAATTGTCTATGGGCGAACTCTTATGCCAAAAATAATTGTTAATTTATTTGTAATTATTTATTGTGTATTTTTATTTATTATTTATATATTATATTTGTCTATATTTATTTATATATTAATTTATTAATATAGATAAACGCCAATATAAATTCTATAGTCTTCTTTATTGAGCCTCAATATGCTAATTCAAATTCATTCTTAAACGTAACGTTGTAGTTTTTGCTCAATAATCCCACAATGTTTATCTCCATTTCTATATGTAAATTGAACTCCAACATCGCGTTTTCTGTTTAAAAAGTGACAACAAGACTAAAATTTTCAAGGACAATTAACGATATAAGCATGGAATAAAAGTGTGTGTAAACGAACAAGCAACAGACACAGGTTGATTTCATTTCAATAATGAAAAAAATACGGTGTCTAAAGCCCAAGTTACACGACTTCCCTTGACGAGTTGAAACAAATCTTCAGACCGTTTAAAAATAAGGCCTCTGACAATGCACAGACAGTGAAACACAAAACCCACACGTTGCAATAATGCTTTAGTCACGCTACTTTCATTTTATCCATTCAGCACCTGTTACGCATGCGTCCGCTCAAGAAACTTTTGTTTACATGGCGATCAAGCAACCGAAACCCTTTCATGTTTATGTAAAATCATTTCACCGTTAAAATTATCAATTAAGAGATATGGAGTAAATGCAAATGAAACAAAGTATCTGCAAAAACATGGTATTACTAAGCAATGGCAAAACCATGAGGCCTTCAACAATGATATCTACTCATACCTCATAGCTAGTTCAAGACGGCCCTAAAACGTTTTATCCATTTTAAATGCAGTTTACCAGTATTTTTATATTAGCAAAGATGTACTTTATTTAATCCGTTGAACAGTTCGAACAATGACAATTCTTTTGAAATCTTTCGAAATTTACCGATGATAAATTTTCCGTGAAGGGGGTAGGGTATCGTTTTTCTTAAATATATTTTTTTTAAATTATCATCAAATTCTTTCAAATCTATTTTCTCTCTGACATATTGTTTTAATTCAAAAAATATGATTTTCATCAATTTGGTTTTTCAAAAGAAGCACCTGTTTTTTTCACAGTGCATTTCACCTGACAGGGTCATGAGTAGTATATAGGTGGTTTTCGGTTAGAGGATTTGAGGTGGTGGATCACCGGAAGTGACGTCACCGGAAGTGACGTAGACCGGAAGTCACGTGATAGAAGTCACGTGACCGGAAGCGGAAGTCACGTGACCGGATGGTGAATTTATTACCTTGCGCATGCGCAAGTTTTGGAGGGATTCCCTTAAAATCTATTTATAGAACGGGGAAAACCACCTATATACTACTTGGAGTAACCCTTAATTTTTGAGTCTTGTTTGCGTATTTTCGTGCTGTTGTGATGTCTTACTAGGGTAAACCAGGGTCGCTAAATCGATTGGTGTAGGTTTCGAAGCGATAGCTACGAGTGTAAACGAGAAATCGGCCCTAAACGGCCCGAATTCGGCCCTGACCCTTAGTATTACTACTATAGACCTATGATATATGAATTCGGGGTACATTTATAGTTCTAAAGTGATTAGTCAAGGTAGGTAAGAGCTAGAAAGTACTGTTGTAGGGATATTGGCCCTTAGAAATCAAAGATCGGCCCTAAGTCGGCCCTAGATCGGCCTTAATTAATACTATTAGTACTAATTACCTATCATATATGAATTCGGGTATCTTTATAGTTCTAAAGCGTTTAGTCAAGGTAGTTAATGGCTAGAACCTTCTGTTGTAGAGATATTGGCCCTTTTAATTTTTGATTCGGCCTTAGTCGGCCCTTAATCGGACCTAGATTGGACTTAATCCAAATTTTTGGTACTATAGCCAAGTGATATATCAATTCGGGGTATGTTTATAGGCTTTTCAATCGTTTGGTCATACTGTCAAGTTGATATCTGTTACCTTTACGAAGTCTCGTTCAATACGAGATTTAACGTTATTTCATTTTATCTTGATGTTTTCGACGTACAAGTTCGTGTTTTGTTGCGTTTGTCACAAACAATTGATCTTATATTTCATTTTTGATTATATTAATACCGTTTATTTTATTATTTTGTTGTAATTGTATTCACATTTCATATTGCGTATCGTGTTTTCGATGAATTTATCGATTTTTTGTTTTCTTTATTGGCCTTTTTACGGCTTTTTGCTGCTGCTGCTGCCGCCGCCGCCGCCGCCGCCGCTAACCCCAATTAACAGTCCCACCACCGCCGCCGCTAAACCAACAATGAACAGACCCACCACCACCACCACCCAGATACCTGAAATTTGCCACCACCACCACCACCACCACCTTCACCCTTATATCCTATTATCCCACCACCA
>MJUU01053873.1:170787-193872 GCA_002080025.1 Modiolus philippinarum | reverse complement strand
CATGTTAAACTATGTTCTGCGCTGGCGGCCATGTTTTTTCATGGATCGAAAAAATTTCGGCAAACTAAGTAAAGGACCTTGCATACATCATTCCTGCTAAGTTTGGTTCCATTTGCTTCAGTAGCTTTAGAGGAGATAGCAAATATATGCTTTTCCCATAGGGTCCCATGTTAAACTATGTTCTGCGCTGGCGGCCATGTTTTTTCATGGATCGAAAAAATTTCGGCAAACTAAGTAAAGCTCCTTCCATACATCATTCCTGTAAAGTTTGGTTCCATTTGCTTCAGTAACTTCAGAGAAGATAGCAAATATTTGCTTTTCCCATAGGGTCCCATGTTTAACTATGTTCTGCGCTAGCGGCCATGTTTTTTCACGGATCGAAAAAATTTCGGCAAACTAAGTAAAGCTCCTTCCATACATCATTCCTGTAAAGTTTGGTTCCATTTGCTTCAGTAACTTCAGACGAGATAGCAAATATATGCTTTTTTCCATAGGGTCCAATGTTAAATCTAAGTTCAGCGCTGGCGGCCATGTTTTTTGGCAGATCGGAAAAATTTCGGCAAACTTAGTAAAGGACCTTCCATACATCATTCCTGTAAAGTTTGGTTCAAATTGGTCCTGTGGTTTCTGGGGAGATAGCAAAAATGTGAAAAGTTTACGGACGGACGACGGACGACGACGGACGCCAAGTGATGGCAAAAGCTCACGTGGCCTTTGGCCAGGTGAGCTAAAAACCCAAAAACATATATAATCTTTATTAAATGTACCGTTCACCATAAAACCCCGTTGGATACCTTTTTATGACCGAATTATTCTCAAACAAACAATGGACAAACTGACCTAGGCTATTTTTAAAGACAATCATCGAGTTCATTGGGTGTGTTCCCTGAATGCCAACATTCTTAAAATCACATAATTAAATATTGTTGTTTTAATAGTTATGAAGGGGTGCAGTAAGGTGCTTGATTAGATATAAAGTTTATTAATCAAATTAGTAAAACATAGGTAGACAAAATGAATGAATATTGTAAATAGTATTGTAAATTTGAGGGTAAAATTTCAACAAAAATGTGTATAATATTTTTAAGGGTGTAGTAAGGTGAAATTAAATAAATCTACAATTTCAAAATGACACAATAAATGGAAAGAAAATTAATAAAGAAATAAAGTCAGCTAAATATATTGATAGGTTATGGATCTTGTTTTCAAGATACATGTAATTCACATTTTAAAAATAGCGGGAAAAGGCTCTCTTGGACTTATACCTTTAAACAACATGGACACATTATTGATTTTTTTCACATGGTTAGAATCTTGCTTACTGACCTTGGACATACTGCTGAAGCCTTTGATGACTAGAAAATTGGATGCAATAGGGCAAATTTTTTGACGTAGTATAATCGAATCCGAATGACTTATGATTTTCAAAATTAAATTAATTTTTGTCAAGAACGCGAGATAAAAATGTGAAAATATTACAGAAATATGAAACAATAGGCTCTCAATAACCTGTATTACTCACACAGACAATGGCTGGTACATACTGGCAGTCAAATGAACTCCTAAGATAAAAGGGTCTCAAACTCTGTAAAGAAATCTTTATGTTATATGTTATATGGTCCAACATAACTTTTCACTACTGCCTATCATCTTAAAAAATAGATGGATCTGCAGGACATAATTCTAAAGAGGACTATAGTGTCAAATATTATAAATGGTTTCAGAAGAGAAAATGTTTGGATGTACTCAAAAGGTGCAGACTTGAAAGACTGCTGTTTTCAAGGGAACCTTTTCAGAAACATCATTTCTAAGTTTAATGTTAATTAACCCGATTTTTTCAGAGGAAAAGATCTTTGTATGTTCTTTCGATACCACTTAGCCAATTGGAACCAAACTTGGTCATAATAGTCGTTGGTGTTTCCAACGATCTTCAGTCTATGAAATAACTTAGCCAATTAGATTCATTCTTTGTCACAATAGTCCTTGGGTAGTCTCCTTCAAAGTTTGTAATTCTGATGTTCCTTTCTCACCCAAGATGGCTATCAGCCGAAAAAATAGTTTGCAAAGGACTACGCATTAAGAGATCTTCTTGGAACCACAGAAATTGTCACATTAGTATATGGATGGCTCATTTTAAATCAGCTGTGTTAATAATGTTCATACCTTTTCAAAGGTGGAAGCCAGTGGCAACAGAACATTACACTGATTGCTTCTGGGATTATCAGAACTTCGGGAAATGTCCAGGTGAGCCATTCAGGCTCTCCAGAGCCTCTTTCTTTATTGGCAAAGAAATTGATATAAAATGAAAGTTATATTTGAATTAAATTAAAAATTCTTTTTTCACTTTCTTTTTCATGTAAAAAAATCATAATACGAACAGATTTGATTGGGAAAATGTTGTTAGGGAACCAAAATGAGAATCTTTTAAATTAAAATGTAAAAAAAACAATCAAAATGGCAATTAACACAGCACAATATTTCCCAGGTAATTAAGAGCTACAATAACTACCCTTTGTGAGGCCCCATAATCCTCACTAATGAGCACCAACAGAATTCTTTGATTTTATAAAATGTTGGCATTCAGGCAAACAGCCGTTACCATATTGGTTAAAACAATGTTAGTATAAAATTTTGGTTTGTTCCTTTAATCATTTGGAAAATACGTTTTGTTTTTTTGTAAAGAAATGTGTAAATGAGGGTCATATCGTTACAATATCTTATGAGGGAGGGGAGGGACAACTTGAAACTTATGATTTTCAAATATATTCTACCCATTTATCATTTTCAATATTTGATATATCTGGGAGATGCTATATCATCATGATTTGATATGCCTTGCAGTAAGAGGTTTGTCAGGTTGGAGTAGGATCAGACTTGGATTAAAACAAGACCTTTCCAATAAATGAATAACGTTTGGACAGAGCTCAGACAAAATATTTACTAAAATGTATGGCTCCATTCAAATACATTTGCACCGTGAAAAGATGACCCTGTGTAGCGGTATATCTGTTGTGAATAGTACTTTAAGGTATTAGCTATTTTCCACGATATGATTTTTTTTATTACTAATACATTGCCTGGAATTTATGTTAAATATCTAACATGGCGGCAAATTTTTTGAAGTATGGCACAAACGTGTATAGAAAATTAATGTACAAGATTTTGAAAGGATTTCACAGGATCAATATCACATTTCTAAAGAGAGGTCGAATTTAAAAAATTCAATGTTTTATAAATAGTCTGATTGCAATTCAATATTTATTTTTTTTTTGTCACATTGCTACGGATAAAAGAAAAAATATTATACAAATAGTTCATGGCACTGAGGGCCATATGGCAGTTTATGGACCGGTCTCTCACTCCCAAAATAGTAGATGGACCGAAGCGAAGCTGAGGTCCATAAGTATTTTGGGAGTGCGAGACCAGTCCATAATCTGCCATTTGGCTCTAAGTGACATGAACTTTTTGTTATATTATACTCGACTAATTAACTAATCGTTGTCTTTTTTAAGCATGGACCCTCGTCTTTCTATTCTAAGAAGGATTTTTTTATGGTTTGTATTTTACCATATTAAAGCCCCCTCCCCCCTCCCCCCGGCAGTATAAGTGTAGTGTCTTCATAAATGAGATTGTTTTTTCTAAGGGACCTAGAAAAAAGGAAATAAAATATTCTTTTATGTTTGTTGTGTACTGAAAACTGTAAATGGTACTGGTAAAATGCCGTTATGGCTTTTAAAACTATTTCGAAAACATCGATATTACAGTTCAAGTAAGACAAGTAGATAGATGACCTTTCCGACAAATTATGTCTCCTTAGTTTCAGATAGTTCAAACATTTTGAAAACCAAAATTAAACAAAAGAAATATCTAAAAGTGTTAAAACAATTCCTCTATAAAATCAATATTGCCATGAAGTACACATTGGAAACGAGTAATGTTATTTAAAAACCTGTTTTTTAAATAATCAATTTCAAATCACAGCACGATTAAATAAATTTCAGGTTTAATTCATAGATAAAAACAAAAATGGCGAAAATTACGATGGAAATGATAATTGACCTGTACAATTACTGGAAATGCGCTTCCGTATTTTTTCATTATATTGGACCGGACCCGGTCAATATACTAAATATTGGACCGGCTTGGTAACAAACACTTATAGAGAAAATATATGGGTAAAGTATAATAGTAATAAATGTAATTCTCAATGATACTATTACCGAGTAATAAGGTGAAAATATAGTTAAGATATCAATTCTAATTTTTAATGCGGTTTCTTGTTTTTTCATGGATATCTCCGCATTTTGAAGCTATAACGGGCCAAAGGGTGTATTTTTTTTTATTTTAAAATGGTGTTAGCTTCATAGAAAGTCGCAGATTTTAGCATCGCCCGTAGCATTTCACATCCATTACGGTTGGGATGGGGCAGGAGATATTGGCAATGTGACACTTAAATATGATGAACACATTTTTTTTTGTATCTGTCCGTGTCTAAGTGTACCCTTGTTCAAAGTGCCACGTACTTCGTGTATCCTTTATAATGATATAAATGCAATGACCCCATGTGTCAATTTGTAACATCTGTTAAATAGCTATAAAACGATCCATTTCTTATATGTCGCATTTGGTAAATGGAGTAATATTCGAAGCAATTTTCTAGTGAATCATACCGGTAAATGGTTGATTGATTGATTGAATATTGTTTAACGTCTACTCAGCAATATTTCAGCTATATCAAGACGAGAAGTTTGTTGATAAATAATCACTTTGGGGTATGGAAAGGGCCATGGGACGGGAAATTCTGACTGCCACTGGAAAAGTAGGGTGAAATCGTCAAGGGCGGGGAATTTAGCCTTGTAGCCGATCACCTACGGACCACCCCAAAAAGAGCTTGCTACAAGGGTTCTTTAACGTGCAGGAAGCGTTGCATTTCTCCCAACACGTGGACCTGAGTTTACATCCCATCCGAAAGATGGGTTGTGTATTTATTAATCCCGCACAACCACGGAATGGGTCCTATTTCTATATCCCGGGGTTCCCTCGGGGTCCTCTGTTAGGATGGTTCATACTCCAAGCTCAGAGGATGCTGCGGGCCTATTCTTCAGCCGGGACCGCGCACGGCGGCCGGTAAATGGAAACAATCACATTTTAAGCTTGGAACTATACAGAAGCGCATTGATGCCACATAAAGAAAAACATAATTCGTATTTATGAGATAATGTCTCAAATTTCTTAATTATGAAATGTCATTTCATAATTATGAAATGCAATATAGCCAAATAAGACGTAAAAAACAACGGCAGTAGAATACCGAAGGAACAAAGGGGGAAATTCACAAAAATCGAAGTCCAAAGACAGGGCAAAAACGAGAACACAGAAAACAATGACGTTAGACGCAAAAACAATAACGTTAGACAGATACAAAGCACAGAAACTACAACATTCAGAACAAAAGCACTCGCAGTGTGAACTCCAGTGAAACTGAGAGTGACATCAGGTGCTCCGGAAGGGTAAGCATGTCCTGCTCTGTTAACAGCACCCGTCACACTGTGAGAGATTCAATCCGGGAAAATGTCAAAGTCGGTAGTCAAATCCGGGAAGACGTGAATCTAGCTGAAAATGTCCACTTTCATTTGGGATACTGACACGTCATATCTTTCAATGATGCTATGGTGACGGCCATAGAATTTCTTGAGGGATGAAATTAATAAAGGTTGAACAAATCCCTGACAAAGCAGCTTTTGGGACAGTGTTTTTGCTCTGTTCAAAAAATCACTGTACAAACTACATGCTCGACAGTAACGAATCAACTGTGAAATGTAAAACATCAACCATTTAATCATTAAATCTTTGTGATACTTTTTCATAATTGTGAGATATTATCTCATAATTATGAAATATTATTTCATAATGATGAGGTAATATCTAATGAGATAATTATTTCAAAAATATGACTTATTAATTCTTAATTATGAGATACTACCTCGTAATTATAAAATAATATCTCATAGTTACGAGATAAGATGTCATTATTATGAATTAGTATCTCATAATTTTGGGATTAATATCTCGTATTTATGAGATAATGAGATATTATCGCAAAAATATGAGATTATTATCTAATAATCTAATAATTGTGTGATATCTCATAATTATGAGATATTATCAGATAATTTTGAAATAATATCTGATGATTACGAGATATTTTGTCTTCATGTGGTATCAAAACGCTCCCGTAGAATTGACCGTTTTTTTCCACAATCAATATTTAAGAATTATGATTCATATTTCGAAAAAAGGGTCGATTTGATTTTATTACCTTAAAATAGAGGGGCAGACAGGGTACATGTATAGGGAGACTGGGACAAAGATGGTATGGGAGAAGCTGTAGGGGCGGGAGAAAGGAGAGAGGGGAAGGAGAAGGGATAGTGGCACCCTTGTCCGCCCCTCTAAAATGTTGAATTAATTCTTATTTAGAATACACACTATCCATAGTTATGGAAAACATGAGTGATTGTGTGGTTTTCATGATAAGTTGTCACAAAAAAATCGTCATCTTTGATGCTGTTGGCAATTAGCCGAACTTCCCGCGAAACGTTCTGTCAAACAATTGTCTGTGATCACAGGGTGTGACGGGGTATCTGGCCGTCCCTGTCAAGCCCCGGCGATCACAGTCCATTGTTTGACATAAACTTTCCAAATAATATACACCTGAGTAAAACAAAGGACCCGGGGTGTAATTATAACTGTTCCTTCATGACAAGTCTCTAACTAAATTTTAATTGACGAAAAACAATTAACCTGAAGCGCTGCAATAGATTCAATATAAATCCGCTTAGCTCAACAGTGTTCAATAATTTGTGATTCCCTCTCAATGTGCTGATGTATTAATTTTTTTAGTATACTGTGGAAGTACTTTTATTCGTGGGCATTAATTTTCGTGGTTTTCATAAGTATCACTGTCTCATTTGAGGAAAAAATGCATTTCGTTGGGAACTTAAAGCAACCCACGAAATCCATAAAAACTGGAACTCTACGAGCAATACCACTTTTACAGTACTATCATAACTGGCATCCGTATTGAACGTGACTCAGAAGTCCCGTATTTCATAAAAAAAACAAACTCCGACGCAGAGAAAACACGATTTATGGTATGAAAAATCTTAAAATCGAAAATTCGGGGGAATACTCCCTGGGAATATGCCAATCATGATGATTAAACTTTATCAAAACTACCAAGATTCAGTCGTGCCTTTGATAGCTGATGTTGTCAACATATATGATAATGCTGAACACATTTCACGGCAAATATATAAAATTGTAAGAAACACAGCATACAAAAACATTAATTAACTCGAAAGCTTAATAAAATTGAGACGTCAGGATGTACTCTGGTCTGGAGCCAAAATTTTTTAAAACGTTTTTTTCCAACCTTGATTTTTGCAATGAAACCCATCTCGGAGTTTTGGCCCTTTTTCCGTAAAATTTTCAAAATTTTTGCATTTTTTATTTTTTATTTCAAAATGTGTAACAGATAGAGGTCAAGTGTAAATTGCAAAAATGTTCAGCATATCAAGATCAACCCAACCTGAAATTTTGAAGAAAATCCATAAAACGTTGTAGGAGTTATTGTCCTTTTTTTCATCAAATTTTTAAAATATTTGTATTTTTCGTCTTATATTTCCAAAACTATAGAAGGTGAAGATTAAGTGTAAAATGATGAAATGTTTGAAATGCTGAGACGACTTTAAATAGTTAGTTGACGCCATTTTCAAAATGGCCGCCAAAAAAGGCGGGAAAATTCAACATTGTCGGATTTCAATGAAATTTGGTTTCCAAATAGATATTGCTGTTGCGACTTCAAAACCTGTGTTGAAAATTGTTCGTTGACCGCCATTTTCAAAATGGCCACCAAAAAAGGCGGGAAAATTCAAAGTTGTCCGATTTCAATGAAATTGGGTTTCCAAATAGGTATTGATGTTGCAACCTCAAAACATGTCAAAAATTAATCGCTGACCGCCATTTTCAAAATGGCCGCCAAAAAAAGGTGGGAAAATTTAACATTGTCTGATTTCAATGAAATTTGGTTTCCAAATAGGTATTGATGTCACAACTTCAAAACAGATGTTAACAATTGTTCGTTGACCTCCATTTTCAAAATAGCCGCCTAAAAAGGCGGGAAAATTCAGCATTGTCGGATTTCAATGAAATTTGGTTTCCAAATAGATATTGATGTTGCGACTTCAAAACCTGTGTTGAAAATTGTTCGTTGACCGCCCTTTTCAAAATGGCCGCCAAAAAGGCGGGAAAATTCAACGTAGTCCAATTTCAATGAAATTTGATTTCCAAATAGGTATTGATGTTGCAACTTCAAAACCGATGTTGAAAATTATAAGGTGACTGCAGTTTTCAAAATGGCCGCCAAAAAAGGCGGGAAAATTAAATGTTGTCTGACTTCAATAAAATTTGGTTTCCAAATAGGTATTAATGTCACAACTTCAAAACTTATGTTGAAAATTGTTTGCTGACTGCCATTTTCAAAATGGTTGGCAAAAAGGCGGGAAAGTTGTTTGTTGACTGCCATTTACAAAATGATGTCTAGCCCAAAAAAGAAAAATAGCTAGTACAACATGATCAGACTTTAAATACTGTTCAAGATATTGGTGGTGTTGGAGGTACTAAACTTTGGGAGACTGATGATCAACTATTTAACTTACAATGTTACCTCAATTGTGGCAACTGAAAGCCAGGTGAGCGATACAGGCTCCTGGGAGCCTCTAGTTTGCCAATGTTTTGAGTATTTTCATGGAAAAAAATCTAGCTTAGAGAATAAAACTTTTTTTCATACTTTCTGAAAAGTTGCAAATAGAAGGAAATGAACAAATTCAACCCCTAAAACATATGAAAAAGATAGGAAATACGGTAAATTTCAAAGAGACAAGTTAAAAAACCCAAAGCAAAGCATCTAGGGGTCACCGTGTGAATAAATCAATGGAAACAAACCACAGCCAATAACCCGAATATCAAGAAACTAAAATTATAAGGAGGCAAAGACAAGCCAATGAAAAATCAATATTTTTGCCAATAAAAACCAGATTTAACAAAAATGCTGTAAGTATTTAAGTTTATATGTGGTTCTAAATTAGTACCGAAATTTTGGACCACTCGTAGCAACCATACTACTAGAGATAAGACTTTATAAATGTCGCCATTTCCTTAAGGACAAGTTACCCCGAAAAGATAAATGACATGTCTATAGAACTCGATTTATGAAAAATCGTATTTAGGACCGGAAACGAATTTTGGGCCCGATATCTCTAAAACGGTAAGGGCTACAGACTTGAAATCTCCCCAAATCGTTGTAGGAGCTCAAAGTTACCCCGGTTTGATGTATACATTTCACGAGAAACAAAGGTAACTCAGACAATCGTGGTTAAAAATAGTAGGAGGAGAATGGACGAGCACCCCCCCCCCCCNCCCCCCATTTTTACGCAGTAAAAAAACGTACTTTGAATTACGTTGCTTCCGGATAACATCATTTCCGGTTGACGTCATATCCAGTGACGTCATTTCCGATCACTTGACTTTCGGTCACGTGACTAATCCTCCATTATCCACACTAATCAACGTCAAATACTAAGTTAGAACCACATATATACTACTGCTGTATTTATTTCCTTTATAAATTAGTTTATCCAACGGATCAATCAGTTGGATGGATAATGTATGCGTTTTGTAAATGATTATTACAGTGTTGATATAAGAAATTTTTATCCCATTTTCATGCCTTTTAGGAGCAATTACAGCATTTCCATATTTCCCTAAAAATGTAGATTTTCTAATTTTTTTAACATCCAATCATTAAAACTTCATTATTTTGTGATTTTTTATTGCAAAAATATTTAACACTACAATTGAACTAGAGGAAGACATACCCCCGCGCAAGGTTGAGTAGTGAAATTTATTTGCAATGATATATGTGTTTCTATAAGACACATATGATGACCGCGCTACACACATGTTATTATAGGAGTTGCACAGATAAACTATGTACCCTTTATTACTAAATCACCAACAATGTATATTTTTAAGAAGAATGCACTAAAATCAAAATCCTTTCAACATATACATTTACATAGGTACAATTGATCTGCAACATAAAAACTTCCTAGCATCAAAACTGTAGGAGAAGTTGCACGTAAACTATGTACCCTCTAATACTAAACCACCTGAATGACTAAGTTCAACAATGTATATTTTTAAGAAAAATCACCTATATAAATATCTTTTCCAAATGCATTTTTAATATAGGTACAATTGATCTGCAAAAGAAAAACTTCCTAGCATCAAAACTGTAGGAGGAGTTGCGCGGAAAACTATGTACCTTCTAATACTAAATCACCACAAAATGACTAAGTTCAACCATGTATATTTTTGACAAAAATGAACCAAAATCAAAATTCTTTCCACATGCACATCTTCAATATAAGCACAATTGTTCTGTAAAAGAAAAAATTCCTAGCATCAAAACCGTAGGAGTTGCATGGAAACACTATGTACCATCTATGAAAAAAAATGACTAGGTTCAACAATTTATATTTTTGACAAAAATGAACCAAAATCAAAATCCTCATCACATGCATATGTTCAATATATGTACTAAAATTTTCTAGTATAAAAACTGTCGGAGGAGTTGAAGGGACAAACCATGTAACCCCACGGACGGAAGGACGGACACAAGACGGACGGACAGAGGTACACAATATGACCCCGCCTCCTCGTCGCGGAGGGTGGGGGCATAAAAACAAAAATAAATCTTAAGTGCATATTTTCGACATAAAATGGCTTTAAAACCCTACCCCTATTTTGTGAAATTTGACATGAATCCAATAGGCAATTGGGGCATAAATCTTCATGTTGTAATTACACTGAAACTACTTGATAGAAATAAATAATGTTTTGACACAATTTAGATTTAGATGATTTTAGAATTTCCCCTTTCCTTGTTCTTGCTTCGGTATTCGTTTGCCGATGTATTAGAAATAAACATAAATTTTGTCAATTCAATGCTACAGCACATCAAATATAGATAATTTTAAAGTTATTTCCAAAGAGATGAAACATGACCAGAATACATCCTATATACAGATTATTGTCAGCTATAATCATACTGGTTACATTTGGTACGTTATTAGAAAGAATGGCTGCTTCTTCATATAGATGAACGGAAAGGGATTAAACATGCATTATGTTTATACCAATATATTTCAGTTGTGGTGTACTTTTTCAAATTTTGTTTTTTTACCTTTTTTTAATTATTTTTTTATTGGGATTTCAAAATCTTATTCTGACATATCAGTCTGAAAATAGCGCCCGCACCTCACTATTTTATTATGCTGAAGTTTTTTCTTGTAATTGACTCGATGAGTGCCCTGTCGTTGTTCATATGTTGTGATTATCTGCCAAGAGTCTTTTGTTGAAAAACTGTTGACAGCGGATGTAACGTGTAAGAATGAATCCGCTCAAACTGGTGTAATTTACTATCAGGAAAGATCATTGTTGAAGTCCCCATTTTAAGAGGAAGAGAAACAATAAAAGCCATGTTCCATTGCTTGGTTTTACTGTGTTTTTGTAGAGATTATCAACTTTCGGATTCTCATTTTTACAAAAAATTGAAATCTAACAACACGAAAGAAAATCAGAAAATTGTTAAAAATTTTATAAAGACATCCATGGAGAAGCAGGATTTACCAGATTAAGCGTATAAAGTGGTTGTTTCCCTGCCAAGAACGTCACATTCCTATATGCTGCTCAAAATACATAAATTGGGAAATCGTCGTAGACCTATAGTTTCAGCTTGTAGCTGTCCTACTGAATACATTTCTAGTTTTCTCCATGATGTATTTATTCCAATTGTGGAGAATCTACCAAGTACATACATTAAGGACGCTACACATGCTCTCAATATTTTTTAGTTTTTTCAGCCAGAAAATGCTGATGTTAAACTATTCACTATGGATGTCACGAAATAGGAAGCCTAATCCGGTACCAAGGACATCCACCGAGCGCCAGACACGGAATGAAGCCGTAGTATTTCTAAAGGGTTAGAATTTTGATAAAACAGTAAATTTTTTACTGATATGCCATAAAATGAGTCTTTTGTAATTATATAATTACACTATTGATATGCATGCATACCACACCACTTATTTTTGGAATGGACTTTATGCATAATGCATACTTTATTCATAATGCACACTTAAATCTTTCATTGACTATGTTTCCTCGTACCATCCGGCCATCAAATACACTTTTAATTTTACCAAAGATAGTAGCTCTTTCCTCGACATTTATTGTACCATAAAGGATGGGCAAATTTCCACCTCAGTGTTTTATAAACCGACAGACGCCCACTTTTATATAAATTATGGGTCCTTTCATCCAAGTCATGCAAGGATGCCATTCCGAATTCACAATTCTTGCGACTTCGTCGTATCTGTAGTGACGAGCAGGACTTCAGGACTCAATGTAACAGAATGAATTCCTTTTTTGTTAGGAGAGGCTACCCCAACAAAGTTTTGGATCGAGCCATGAATTCAGTTTCCCGAGTGACCAGATTCGAGGCTATGGAGAAGAGGGTGAGAAATACCGACGACCGGGTTCCGTTGGTCCTGAAATACCACCCTCAAAACGAAGCTATCAAAAACATTTTAATACGCAACTTCAAATCTATAGTCCTCGAGGACGAGCATATGTCGGCAGTTTTTCAGGATTCGCCTCCCATTGCAGCCCTTCAGAAAAGGGAAGAGGCACCTTGTTACAATTTCTTTCAAGAGTGCTACTCCTCAAACTCCTAGTAAATATAAGGACACTAGACAATGTAAGCGATCTCGCTGGTCGACTTTCCTTTTACTTGGGAAACCGATGAAGTAGTAGGGCGGCCAACGTTTTCAAACTAAAAAATGGTTTCACGTGTACTACTGAAAATGTAGTGTATGCTGTGGGCTGTAAATGCTGTAACATGATCTATGTGGGTGAGACTTGCCGGAGATTGGGTGATTGTTTTGTCGAACATAAACAGAGCGTCACCAATGAGGATTGCCCATTAGGTGAACATTTTCGGCGAGCTAACCACAGCAAACTGGACATGCATGTAATTGTCCTTATACAAACTAGTGAAGGTGAAAAACGCCGACAATTCCTTGAACAAAAAAATCATTCATTTTCTTGGAACTGCTCGACCCTTTGGCATGAATGTTAAGCAGTCTATTTTATAAAATTATTAATGTATTGAAGTTTAATATTTGAATAGTACAGATAAGTAATGTTTTATTTCTCGTTTTTGATTAAGTTCAAGATTTAGCGCGATTTTTACAGGTAATTTCTATGACACGCCATTATGTCTGTCTTCTCTCGTCATATCCATCTTCTCCGTATTTAGCCCGGTAGTCCTGTAGTCGAAGGCCATATAGGCCGAAACGTTGGACAGTCTTCCCTCCCTCTCTTTCCATTTTTGTCATTTTTATGTGTTTTTTAATTTGTACATTTTGTGTTTTTTATCTTTTAATCGTGGCCAACTATACCATTTTATTTTGTTCCATAGTTAGTTTGTGGCCATCGCACAGCATATTTATATTTTTATGTTTTTGGAGAGACTTTGTCTCGTTTGCACTTACTCTATAGCATTCATTGCTTTTGCAATTATAATAATATTCCTTACCCCTCTATACTGTCCAATTTCAACAAAAACAGTTTCTTTTTCTTCAACAAACTTTACACCGAGGCCGGTTGTGGCCATGAAGTTTATTTCACATAAACGTGTTTTCCAGTTATAATTAAAAGACAAGCATCTTGTTCTTCTTATACATTCATCATAGCATGAATTTGGTCCCAAATTCTGATATACACGAATAACGGGTCCGCTTAATTTCGTGTTTGTCTTATCTAGTTCCACATGCCAAGTTCTACACTGCTGACCATTAAGGGTGTTAAATAATGTTAGAAACAAAGCAAGTTTCAATTCCATCATGCATCTAATATCAACAGCAAAAATTAGTTCAAAATTGAGCCTGCTTTAACAGCATCAACCCCCAAAGAGAGGAATTCCTGGATGTTTTACACTTGTTTTCAATACTTTAACTACAATGTAATTGTTCTATCGTTAAAAATATACATTACATATTAAAGATTTAAAATTTGTTCACTCCTTCTATAGTTACCTAAATCGATGTAATTTGATGCAGTTTGCATTATGCATAAAGTCCATTCCAAAAATAAGTGGTGTGGTATGCATGCATATAAATAGTGTAATTATATAATTACAAAAGATTCATTATTATTGCATATCAGTTAAAAAAGTTTTACGTTTCATTTGTTAAATACAGATAGATCAGCTGACTATATATTCTGTGGTATGGAAAGCGCCGGTCCAATTTCCTGATATTGACGGTCAATATCAGCTGGAAATCGTACCACTATATTTGAGTTGTTGAACTTTGACGTAAATCAACCAAACAACAATTAACAGGAAAATATAGGTATTCTTGAACGAGTAAAATTTAAGTAATATTATTATACCCCCGCTTTTGAAATTTCAAAAGTGAGATATATAGCATTGTTGTGTCCGTCCGTTCTTCCGAATTTGTATCTGCAACTCCTCCTAAACAAATGAATAGAATTTAATGAAACTTTTTAGAGAATCTTTATCACATGAAGCAATAGTGCACCTCCTATTTTAGATTTTCATATGATCCATTTTTGGACTTTCTCATAGCAATACATGGACTTACCTATGCATTGTCATTATTATAAGTGGGAACTGGTGTGCAATCCGCAATTTCTCCTAAACCATTGAATGAAATTTGTTGAAACTACTGTAAACGCGGAAATTTTCGCGTGGGGGTAATTTTTGCTTATTTGGCGTTTTTGAATATTACGCGAATATAACCCACACGCGAATACGTCCAATAATAAACAGTTTACAAACAAATTTTGAAGATCCGCGAATATTATAACGGCGCGAAAGGTTTGGGCTTGACACTTCGCGAAATTAATCCCCCCCGCGAAAATATCCACTTTCATGACCGGTGCTGTTAACAGAGCAGGACATGCTTACCCTTCCGGAGCACCTGATGTCACTCTCAGTTTCACTGGAGTTCACACTGTGAGTGCCTTTGTTCTGAATGTTGTGGTTTCTGGTTCTGTGCTTTGTGTCTATCTGGCGTCATTGTTTTTGTGTCTAACGTCATTGTTTTCTGTGTTCTTGTTTTTGCCCTGTCTTTGGAGTTCGATTTTTGTGAATATCACCCCTTTGTTCCTTCGGTATTCTACTGCCGTTGTTTCACAGTATCAGAAAAGTTTTCATTATATGATGCCATAATGCACCTCCTATTTAAGATTTTGATCTGATCTATTTCTTGAGTTCTCCATAGCTGTACGTGGATTTAGCTATTCATTGTCAGTTTTTGAGGGGGTACTGGTGTCCAATCCATAACCTCTCCTAAACCAATGACTGGAATTTAATAGAATTTTCAGAGAATCGTAATCACATGATGCCATAGTAACGTCTTATTTTAGATTTTGATGTGTCCAATTTTTGAGTTGTCCCATTTCCATACGTGGACTTAGCCATGCATTTTCATTGGGTAGTGGGTACTGATGTGCAATCTGCCATTGTGCTCCTGCTATTTTGGAATTTTATCTGATCAATTCCCTTAGTTCCCTATAGCCATACGTGGATTTAGCCATGTATTGTCATTGGGGGAGGGGGTACTGGTAAACAATTCGAAATTCCTCCTGAAACAATTGCTAGAATTTGGTCAAATTATGTCATAGTGCAACTCCTGTTTTTGATTTTGATCTGACCAATTTTGGGTTTTTTTCATAACCATACATCGACTTAGCCATGCATTGACATATCTAGGGGGGACTGGTGTTCAATCCACAACTTCTCCGAAATCAATGAATGGATTTTGATAAAAAAAATCAGAAAATCTTTATCACACGATGCAATAGTGCACCTCTTATTTCAGATTTTAATCTGACCAATTTCTGTTGTTCCCTATAGTCATACATGGACTTGGCTATACATTGTAATAAGTGGGTAGTGGTATGGTATCCGCAACTCCTTTTAAACCAATGAATGGAATTTGATAAAACTTTTGAAGAATCGTTATCACATGATGCCATAGTGCACCTTCTTTTTAAAATTTTGATCTTACCAATTTTATGAGATTTCCCTAGCCTTACATCGACTTAGGCATGCATTGTCATTAGGGGGTTATGGTATGGTAACTGCAACTCCTTCTTAACCAATTGATAGAATTTGATGAAACATGTTCAACACGGCGGGTGTCTTAAAAGAAGCAGGAGATGCTTACTCTACTGGTACACCTGATCTCGCCCATGGTTTTTTATTGGGTCCGTGTTGTTCATCTCTATATGTGTCTTCATTTTTCTTTTTTGTCCCGTACTCAAGTGGTGTCCTTGTTTCTTAGTGTGTATGATTTTGCCATTGTCCATGGATTGTTCGTTCTTTTGATTGACGGTTCGGTTCTCATATACTTTTCAGACAATCTTTATCACATGATGCCATAGAGCACCTCCTATTTTGAATTTTGATCAAACTAATGTTTTGGGTTTCTCATACCCATACTTGGACTCTGCCATCCATGTATCTTATCGGGTGGAGCGGGGGTATCATTTAGTGAGCTATACTCACAATATTTCTAGTTTTACAAATGTTTTTTTAATTTCGATTGATTGATTGATTGAATATTGTTTAACTCTTACTTAGCAATATTTCAGCTATATCGAGACGAGAACAAGTTTGTTAAAAAATAATCACTTTTGGATATTGAAAGGGCTATGGTACGGGAAATTCTGACTGCAACTGGAAAAGTAGGGTGAAATCGAAAAGGGCGGAGAATTTAGCCTTGTAGCCGATCTCCTACGGACCACTCAAAAAAGAGCTTGCTACAAGGGTTCTTTAACGTGCAGGAAACGTGGCATTTCTTCCAACACGTGGACCTGAGTTTACATCCCATCCGAAAGATGGGTTGTGTATTTATTTATCCCGCACAACCACGGAATGGGTCCTATTTCTATATCCCGGGACAGCCCCGTTAAGAAGGGGTCACACCCCGCAAGCCGGAGATGCTAGGTCCTATTTCTATATCCCGGGGTTCCCTCGGGGTCCTCTGTTAGGAAGACTCATACTCCAAGCTCAGAGGATGCTGCGGGCCTATTCATAAGCCGGGACCGCGCCAGCGGTTTTTAAGTTTGCAATTTAAAACTAATTCATTAAACTTATTGAAAACAGTCTGAATTATTACTGAAAGAGTCTTGACCTGTGTTAAAAAAGTAGAAAAAAATATAACAGGTGTTCAGCATTCTAAATCAAGGGACAATTAAAAAAATCATAAACTATAAAAGTGATTTCTAACTTCATTTTGCTGAATAAACTTAGCCTTCAGACATTTTATAACATACTTATTAAAAGAAAAAAATTCTGCATTTTAAATAGCAATAATCCTTTATTAATGCATATAGAAATTTGTTACTGAAATAAAAATAAATAATTCTTTTTCAAAAATTAATATCAAATGTATTCTCTTGTTGAAGTTAAAAACCAAATCTCTGGATATTATGATTATTATCTTAAATAAATAAGAGAGAAAATAGGAATCAATATTAAATGCACAAATTTGATTAATTGTGTAGATTTATAGTATTACTAATCGACCGTGATGAATATAAATAATAATAATGTCACGATTGACGATAATATTGTGACGTCATTTCCTAGAGTGAAAATAAAACGTTTATTTCACTGAGTGAAAATATGAGATTTATTTAATTAAGAAAACTCGCTAACTTAGCGCTATCTATATAATAAAATGATTTATTTCAAACATTTCTTTCTTACATATTCTATGAATTGTTTATTAATGCAAAGTGCAAACTGAGTTGATTTTCATCATCAGTTATTCACCTTCAATTAACAAACATGACACAGGTGAGTGACATGGCCCCAGGTGAAAATTGTGTGTTTTATATCTGTGAATATTTCTACATGTACCTTTATATTACATCTGTGAATATTACAAGTACCTAATGAATAGCAATTTTTGGCAACCACATGATGAATTTTTTTTTATAATTTCAATTACATTGATTAAAAATTTCCTTTTCTAAAATAAAAAACCTTGCAAATTAAAAAAATAATAATAATAAAAGTAGTAAAACAAAAATTTTGAACGAGGTAAAATCATATCCCCTTGATCTCTTATACAGTGGGGTGCAGACATAACCTCTCATAAAGTTTACTTGAAGCAGTAATAAAAGCGCCTGTAAGTTAACTATGAACAGGTATCAAGTCTGCTCTAGAGCAGCTCTAAGTCTGCTGTAGAATCCTGACAGCTCTGACCAGTCTTGGTCATAGCTAGAATCCAAACTGCTCTGGTCACAGCCATGGCTGCTTCGACCTGCTCTACCTACATGTACATGTATGACCATTCTATCTTAGTCTGTTCTGGCCATGACCGTTCTAAGTAGGTCTGTTCTGGCCATGACTGCTTTGAGCTAACTTGTTCTAGCTATGACTGCTCTCATACCAGTTCTTGTGACAGTCCTGGTAAATATTCATAGCGTGTCAAATATATACGTATTTCATATTTTTCAAGTTTAGTTATACTTTCAAAACAAAATTAAATAAAAATTAGAATTATGAAATGATTTATTTTGATATAAAATTGCTTTTTGCCGGTAATTATTTACTTGTGTTTATCCCGGTAAATGAAAAAAAAGAGAGTTATTTCCCTTTTCGAGATATACCCGAAAACTGAATCGCAATAGTTTTCTGTATTTTTTTTTTTAATTATAGGAAAAATGTCAATTGATTATTTTTAGATTACGTTAACTGAAACAAATATTTATTGAAAACGTCGTTAAATAAGAGGGTTATTAATGTTTTTTTATATTTAAACGTTTCGGTCTTGACAAAAAGGAAATTCTGACACATGTAATTTCATATCCAGTTGTAATTCTAGGACCGAAACAGCCGTGCCCAATGCAGACTTTCAAAAAAACAGTCATGACGAGAACAGACTTGGCCAGAACGGTCATGGTGTAACAGAATATAAGTTCCACCATAATATTTGTTCCCAAAGGAGGAAATATTATGACAATGTTTATATGTTCCAATGGAACATTTGTCAGGTGGAACAAATATATGTTTACAATGGCCAGAGCAGACATTGGTAGAGCGGTCATAGACTTATTTAGAATGGTCATTGCTAGAACAGACATGATTCTATGACTAGAGCAGACAGGATTCAAGAACTGTTCTAAGTCTGCTCCAAGTTAACTTCAAGTTAACTTTGAGCTGTTCTCATGACTGCTGTCCAAGTTAACTTGGACGAGAGGTTATGTCTGCACCCCACTGTAAGTGACACATGACAGTTAATTTTTTTCTTCTTTCTTTATAAGTATGTTTCCTGGCAATGTTTTTGCAATGAAAAATGTAATATAAAACTCTTGCTATACAGTACTGTGAATTCATTTTATTCCTGGGGCACCAATTTTCGTGGGTGTTCCCAAACCACGAATTCAAATACTCAACGAAATATGATTTTTCTGTGCAAGCTTCCAACACAAGTGAAGAAACTTTATGAAGGACCAGATCAACGACGGCCATAAACCTTGCACTTGTACCTGAGCCACACACAACCTGATATATCAAAAAGGAAAGATTTGCATTCTCTTGAACCTTTGAGAGCAGCAAAATAAGTTCAAATGCTTTATTTTCAAGTGTTTCCCAGTTGGGAAATTAGCGGTTACTGGCTTCCTGTTTTGTTTTCTCAATTACGCTTAAGTATTGATTTGCAGTTAAAAAGTTTGTACAAGAACCATCTCAATTTAGTTTTGATAAGATACTATTAATTAAACTTTTATAATTTTAATTATATTCTTCTGAATAGAACATGTTTATTTAGCAATCAATAAAGGTGTCTATTTTTGAATAATGAATGGAGTAAGGTTATGTCAGATGATTACCTAAAAAATATAATATCCACACATTGCTATGAATTGTTAATTACAGGTAAAGTTCTCAATTTTGGTGTTTTGAAATAACTACTCAAGATACTAAATTATGCAATGAAATTTAGAATTTTTTGTTTTATCAATTTAAACGATGTTAAATTAAAAAAAAATTTTTTTGGAACAATCCTCCAATTTACGTATACCACGAATTGTTTTTTTTTTCTCTACCCACGAAAATTGATACCCACGAAATTAAATGAATTCACATTATATTATGTTTCTGTTCCTTATATGGTAATGCTTGCTGATATTGTGAATTAAGATTTTTTTTATACTTTATAAAAAATCAGTAAAAAAAGCATTTGAAATCAAAGGACAAGGGGCGTTAAGACCAATATTTGGCCCAAAATTAGTCAATATTTTTTCGTTGATGTTAACACATATTACAGTTCTACAAAATACTTAACACTATTCATCCTCTATAGTGAAAAAGTCATTTTGTCAAATTTTAATATGATGACGTTACAAAGGACACGTGAAATTTCCTTAAGATTGAAAATCGGTCGAATTTGGCTGAAATTATCATGAAAAAACAAAAAGTTGGAACAACTCAAAAATTTAGTTGACAACAGAAATTTAACTAACAAAGACGTGGTATAAATATTTTCTTGTACCACGACTGCGAGGATACTTTCCTCGACTAAAAACGTCCGTATTCAAAATCTACGAGTCTTAGAAATAATTGATACTGACCATGATGACCGAAGATAATGGGGTATTTAAATCTATCTGCACGGAGTTTCCCTCTTCTTGAGTATTCATCGATCTTTCATTATTACATGTGGCATTTATTTAATACCAAAACGGATGACTGAATCAGGAAAAACCATATTTTAAAAATGCTTTTTAGCTATATCGAACTTAAAACATTCTCTTGTGTTGATCATTGATCGATGAAGCATGTACATTATTAACGTGCATGCCATTTCCTCAAAATGAAAATAAAAATTGACATCAAATACATATTTTTTAATTTTGTTAATTTGTCATGGCTGACAACGTCCAGCACATAGATACTGCATGTTTACATAGTAACTAGGCGTTTCTGAGGGGTTCGCGTTTTTCAGCAGTATAAAATAAATCTTACAAATCCGTACCCGTCTTGAAAAAAATCGTTTAAAATGTGAAGAGTAGTGTTTTATTTTTTTCACTATAGATCTAGATAAAAAGAAAAAAATGCAATCACTTCTCCTTTTTGTTATTATTTATGAATAAAGGTAAAATAAATTATCAAACCACACTGAGCTTGAATGTTAAAATTGCCAAACTTTGAGAAGTTACTCCTTGAAACACGTGTACAGCATAACGAAATTAACTGTTTTTATGCAACTTCGGTATTTTTGACACTTTGACACAGCCTACGGCGCTAGATGGAGCATCGCAAAGCCGGACGAGGTAATGGGGGGGCGGTAGTGCATAAGGTATGGACTGTACATTTTACTTTTATTAAGTGAATATTCGTCTTGAAATTATTTGTTGAATGTTGTCCTTGACAATTCAGAACAATTTCCTTTAAAGCCTGGTAGTCTTGTTTGTGTATTTTCTAAATTTGTACAATTTGTGCGACTAACAAATTAAGCATTTATTTCTTTTTGATGACATGAGGTATTTTAACATATTCCAACAGTCATGTATAATTGTAGCTAAAATTGGACAATTATACTACATGTATTTGAAGATTATTCATGGAGTAAGAAACAAAGTCTTGATTTTATTTTGGTTATATAGCAGTACTAAGCATAATGTAAATATTCGCTTTTCCACATTGCAAAGATTGCACGCATCAAAGAGTCTAGATATATAGGCCACTGCAATCATCCTAAGTTTCCTTGTTTTTCACTCGAGATGTTTCTCTAAAATATCTAAATACAAACAATAAATAATCAAATGAAAGGCAATTTATGCGTGTTCGAGGTTTCAGTTCATTTGTTATATCTAGACAAAGTAAAATCACAAGTCTGGGTAGAAACTGGTTCAATTTTTCCAAATGTTAACAAGAAAAATGTGGTGAAGAAAATATTGGGTGGTATATTACTTAAAAGTAAGTACACTGTGTCCAATCGAGTACGACAACGGTTGTTTGGTATCTACATCCTGTTATCATAAAGATTTCCAAAACCAAATATTTTAATTAATAATAATCATATTGGTTAATTGAAGATCAAATATAAAGTAAAATTAGATCATTTTTAAATTCTGAAGTAAAGGAATAGCCTCAAACTAAAAGTGAACGGGTTTGGTATTTGTTTACTTATTACAATGTACCATACACGTACACTTTTTATTTTGATTTCTCTGTTATTATATGGCTTGCAAGCAAGTAAATGTAATAATTCTCTTATTCTTGTCTGATTGAACATTAATATTTGTTAAATTCTGAATGCAAATAAATTTTATGCACAATTTTAAATTTCTTAAAAACAGGAAGCAGTTACCAAACAACCGTTACCGTACCTGATTGGACACAGTGAAGTAGGTTTTTCCTAAAAAACATGTGATCTCAGTAGATTAATTCCTGATTTGTTGAAACCAGTGGAATAAATTTTTACAATAAATACCGAAGCAACAAATCCAGAATGCTTAGGAATATAAGGATCACACACAGAGAGACAACATAAATTACGAGGACAAAGCAAACTGAACCTAATACAAATGCCACAAAAGAAAAAAAACAAAAAACAAAAAAACAAAACACTAACCGTGTGAACCCTTTTAACAGAATTGTCATCAGATGCTCAAGTATGGTAAGCGTTACCTGCTCAACATGTCGTATCCGTCACACTGCAAGTGAATAGTCCGGTGTAATATCAAATTCGGTATTTTTCAATCCAGTAACCCTTTGGAATCTATTGAAAGGATGTCGATCTTCTTTGTGAAATAGACATTTTCGATAACTAACAATATCAAAGTATTTATAAGGCCGTTAATACTCTCCTTACCAATCTTCTTCGTACAGTATATATATATATATATATATATATA
>MJUU01053873.1:125136-170639 GCA_002080025.1 Modiolus philippinarum | reverse complement strand
AACGGACGAGCACGGCATACACTATGCTCTGTCACTCACAATAATTAACTTTCGTTTTCGGTCTCGTATGTAAAATATAGAATGTTTGTATGTACTTTGTTGTTTTTTATTCCTTTTGACAAAAATAAATTCCTGATTCTTTTAGCAGTATACATATAACCTGGATATGAGATGTTGTCTCCTTGACATTTACCCCATTTCCTTTCTTTTTCATATAGACAAAACGTTGTTAGGTACTAATTCATACAGTTCTTTCACCACCTCCATTGTGTCTGCAACACCTACAAGCACAGATCTCTTGACTGGATGCATTTTTCAGACATGTTGAAAAGTGCCAGTCTTAATGGGTCTCAAGCACCAGAGGTGAAGTGAAAAATTTCGACTTTTCTGTTTTCTAAGCAACCGAGCAAGTTTGCAAATACATTTAATCGCATTAAGATACATAGATAAACTGTCATTGTGTAATAGATTAGTTGGAAATTGATACTTCTTCATGACAATTTCAACCATTTTATTCGCAATTTGAAAGAATGTTGGTAGATTTTGACAAATTTTGAAAATGATAATACAATGCGTAACATAACATTTGTAGTACCATATGAGGAAACAAACCAGAAGTAAAAACTAACTGTAATTTGCAAGTGCTAATGTTTTAAGCTCTAAACAAAAAAAAATTGATTTGTCTCTTGGTGTCCTTTAGATATTATATCCTCCACATAAGATAAGAAAGATTTTTTTTTGAAATTCGGTTAATTGTAACAATAAACCTATGCTCTGTAGAGCTGTTTAACGAATATTAAGCAAGAACATGCATAGGTATTCGTAAAACAAAGTAAGCAATCATAAGACACACTAAGCATTCATATAAAACAATATAAGCAGTAATAAAGCAAACATGACATACATTTGTGACAATAAAACACATAGCACATGCAATGGATAAATAACCACAATAGCATTTAGTTTATTAGGAAAGTCCATGCAATAAAATCTCTGCAAAATGGCTTAAATGTGCCCGCTTTGTCTTTTTGCCGTTTGGATTTTGACGTTTGACAATTCTGTTCAGTATTTTTGAAACTACCGTCATGGACATAAAATAGCGTTCAACGGCATGTTTGGTTGTTAAACGCAACTTTGGCTGCTTGAGTGAACATCATTACACGAAAGCATATAATTCCCCACCATTTAGCATGATTATCGTTATCATATGAGCATATTTTGAAAATGGCCATATCAAGGGAAGAGATGTCTTGACTAAATAACGATAGATCTTTTTAAATGGTGATAAATCCCGAGCTTCACGGATACTAATTAAAGAATCACAAAGAAAGGTTTTTGCAAAAAGCCCCAAATTTCATTTTGCCTGCTTAGTTTTCCATTCCCTTATTCTTCTAACACTAATATTTATTACATATATGTTCTGTTCTCCTCTGGATCGTTTTGTTCCATTAAACACTTACCATTTGACTTTCATTGGGGTGGGGGGGGGGCATGGTGAGGACCAGATTTTTTTTTATCTTAGGTGCTGGTCAGAGAATTCATTCAGCAAAAATCGGAGCCATTTTTTTTTCAAAAAAATCCTAGCCCCTCACTCCCCCTCCCCCGCCTGAAAATCAAATGGTCTGTGCTTTCGTGGTGAAAAATCCTAAATTTTTTGTTCTGCTACGCATCAAAATAACATAAAGAGGTTGTTGATATGCATTTCATATCAATTAAAGATGAATAAATCACGAATTTCTAAAAAGTTGAACAAGAAACGTAAAAGAATACTAGAACTCTTATTCCTCACGTGGTGAAAAAATACTTTTTCTGTTGCTAAGCAACGTCACAGTTGTTGCTAAGCATTGATTTCGCCAGACTTTAGAAAGAAAATTATTCTTTATCACCTTTTCCGACGGCCTGACATACAAATGTAATTGGTTTGCAGGTGCCTATGATTGACGTATACTAGCCCTATATGGTAATTATTGACACAATTATTGGCATATTGAAATGGTTGCTAGGCATCAAAGGGCTTACGTAAACCACAAAAAAAATGTCATATTCTGAACATTCAGTATAAGGGTTATCAAGATAAGAAATTAGTTATACTTTGAAGAAGGGGCCAAAAATGGCCCTTATCATCCCTACTCCTTTGCAATCAAAACATGAAATGTTGTTAAAAAATGTCAAAACTGATAAATAATCCAGAAACACTGGGACGTAACTTAGTGATATCAACGAGATATTCTGAACAAATCCATTAAATCGGCTTTGGATTCCAGTGATCTGAAGACTTTACATATATATGGGCCTCTCACTGATACTGCCGATGTCTACTGAAATACCTGAAGACTCTTTACCAGACCCTTCGGCGAGTTTTGAGTTTGATTTTTCTCCCGTAGTTCGACAGTGTTTTGCCAGCAGACTAGATTCCTTGAGCTAGCTGGCAGTTTAGCGGCGAACACTCTTTGACCGTTCTTTCAAAATAACGTTTTGTCATATGCTTTTTCTGTTCCAAGATAGTGGTCATTGAGTTAGTAGTCTACTTAGTTTGGGTTTTATTCGCACGTTTCTGATCCTATAGGGAAACGGGATAGAGAAAGGAGAGGTTTAGGTACCCATAAACCGGTTTAACCATACCACTGGCTTTTGCTAGTGCCGGTACTAAGTCCGGCTGTCCCGAGTACTTATCGTTATTTATGTCTGTCTCTTGTTTTCATTATTGTTTTTCTGGTGCAGTTTGCTTGTAAATTGTGGCATGTGATTGTAGTTCCTAGCCATTGTAGGTGTTTGCTGTTATCCTGTTTTTGTAAAGTAATGAACGGTTGATTTGAGGATTTAATTCTAACAATAAATTAATTTACTAATTCAAAGAATACATAAAAGATTTCCATGATCAAGACTATTTCATTACAAATCTAGACTGGTCGAGACAAGTCAAGAGTCTTTTAGTACTAATTCAGACTGGTCGAGACAGGTGGAGACTCTTTCAGTACATTATCAGACTGGTCGAGACGGGTCGAGACGTTCCAGTACTACATCAGACTGGTCGAGACAGGTCGAGACTCTTTCAGTACAGGTCCAGACTAGTCGAGAAAGATCGAGACTTTTTCAGTACAGGTACAGACTAGTTGAGACAGGTAAAGACTGGTTCAGTAAATTTGAGACTAGACTGAATCAGACTTTGGTCGAGGCTACTTTAGTAATTGTCAGACAAGTTGAGACTGGTTAAGTACTTTTCAGTACAAAAAGTGCCCGTTTCAGACTTTTAGTGTTTTGTAGTGAATGTTCAATTCCATGTTATCTGTTATTTGAAGAATCAGTTTGCTATTGGCAAAAAAAAATTCAAATTCCCTGCTATCTGTTATTGGAATAATCAGTTCGCTATATGCTGTAATTTCATCCCCCCTCCCCTTTACAGCATTTTGCAATTAGTAATCATGATATGACTCTCCGTTTGATTAAACTGTTAAAAGATAGTAACTATTGTGAGTTTGGAAATAAACATATTTGTTTGCAGTGATATATTTGTAACCTAAAGTAAGCTACAACAACCTCCTATTTTTTAGAATTAAAATTCCCCAAAAGTTTTGATATAATGGTGCTTTATTCAAATTTAAATGGGTAGGGCTTTTTAAAAATCTCTTAACAAAATGATGAAAATGAACTGAAGCAGAAATGGCAAAGAATGACAGGTAAACCAATATAAAACGACAGTATTGCTCAATCATAAATATATTTTCAGAACATAGGCAATAAATGCAGCTAAAGCGTTAAGTGTATACTTTTGAACCTAAATATATTCCTGCAACAGTAGAGTTTAGAAAATATGACTAAGGCTGTTTACCATTTGACCTCATACGAAGAACTTCTTCTTGAGAACCACCGAATGGATTTGAACTAAACTTGGCATGAATGATGCTTATGAGGTGCTGACCAAATGTTGCTACTTTGGTGCCGATCTGTACATTTTGTCCAAAAGTATCCTATATCCTATTAACAAAAGTCGTAAATATCAAATATCCCAATATATACCATTAACAAGCCTCATAAATGATAAAAGTTGACTGTAAAATTCAAATCTATACAGAAAGCAATTATTCTGTTTTTAGCTCACCTGGGTATGCCGAGGTGAGCTATTTCCATCACTTGGCGGCCGTCGTCTTTCAAAAGTCTTTCCCTCTGAAATCACTGGGTCAAACGGAACCAAACGTCAACTGAATCATTAACAGGGTATCTTTTATTATTTTCTATGTCTTAGGTCAAACAACATGGCTGCCGTTACTAAAAATAGAACATAGGTAAATTACAGTTTTTGACAATAACTCAAAAACCGTTTCTAAATATCAAATATCTGACGAGAAAAAATGATCAGCATGACAAGATCTACCTTTGATGAAAATTTCTAAGAAAATCTGATGACCCGTCTTAGAGTTATTGCCCTTTTTTCCGTAAAATTTTCAAAATTTTTGTTTTTGTTTTTGTTTTTTGTTTTTGTTTTTTGTTTTGTTTTTTGTTTTTTTAATTATAAAAAAACTAGAACAGATGAAGGTTAAGTTTATATGCAAAAATGTCTAGCAGGTTGAGATCTACCCACATGAATATTTTGAAGGAAATCCAAGTAGCTATACATGAGTTATTCCTCTTTATTTGTCTTTTTCGTGATTTTATACTTTTTATATATTTCACAAACACTTTGAGATAGAGGTCAAGTTTAAATTGCAAAAATGTTCAGCATTTTATTGAACACGCTCAAGTTTTCCTACCTCTACCAAGATGGCGTCAGCGGGGAATTTAGTTTACCATTTGACCTTCATATGAAGAAATTCTTCTTGAGAACCACCGAATGGATTTACACCAAACTTGGCATGGATGATGCTTATGAGGTGCTGACCAAGTGTTGCTACTTTGGTGCCGCTCTGTAATC
Source organism: Modiolus philippinarum (assembly GCA_002080025.1). Taxonomy (NCBI): domain Eukaryota; kingdom Metazoa; phylum Mollusca; class Bivalvia; order Mytilida; family Modiolidae; genus Modiolus; species Modiolus philippinarum. The sequence goes on along the minus strand of MJUU01053873.1, from coordinate 165,730 downwards.
CAACATGGCCGCCAGAGGGGATCTTAATTTTAACATTGGACCCTATGGCAAAATGTATACAACGAAATTCTACTTGAAAACCACTGAATGGATTTAAACCAATCTTGGCATAAATGATGCTTATGAGGTGTTAACTAAGTGGTGTTACTTTGGTGCCGATCCATCATCCAAAAGGAAACTTAATTTAAACGTTGGACCTTATGGGAAAATTCATACAAAGAACTTTTTCTTGAGAACCACTGGATAGATTTGAACCAAACTTGGATTGAATGATGCTTATGCGGTGTTGACCAAGTGTTGTTAGTTTGTTGCCGATCAGTCATCCAAGATAGCCGCCAGCATGAACCTTAATTTTAACATTGGACCCTATGTGAAAACGCATTCAAAAAAATTCTTGAGAACAAAATGAATGGATTTAAACCAAACTTGGCATGAATGATGCTTATGAGGTGCTGATCAAGTGTTGCTACTTTTAAGCCGATCTCTCGTCCAACATGGCCGCCAGAAGGGAACTAAATTGGTCCCAACGGGAAAATGCAATAAAGAACTTCTTTTTGAGAACCTCTGAATTGCATTGAACCATACTTGGCATTAATGGTGCTAATGAGGTGCTGACCGAGTTTTTTTACTTTTGTGCCAATCCGTCATCTTACATGCCAGACAGCACTGAACCCCATGGGAAATGCACACAATGATCTTCTAAAGACTGCTGAATGGATATAAATCAAACATGACATGAATGATGCCTGTCAGGTGCTGACCAAGTGTCACCAACTTTGAATTTAAAATAACAAAAAATCTTCTAGAAAATTGCAGAATAGATTTTAACCAAACTATCACTGCCTATGAGAAGCTGACCAAGTGTTGTTACTTCGGTGCTGATCCATCATCCAACATTGTCGCCAGCGATGAATTGGACTCTAAGGGGAAATGCATACAAAGATATAATAGAAAATCACTGCATGGCTTCAATTTAAGCATTGCATAAATGAAACTTGTGAGATTTTGACCAAGTTTGTTACTTTGATGGTGATGCGTCTCCTGACATGGCCAACTGTAACAACACTTATTTTAACATTGACCCAATGCGAATTGCATAAAATGATCTCCTCCGAAACTGATTGAACAGTTTCAGTAGAATTTTAATATGATAGTCCTTGGGTGACCTTCGTCAAAGTTGTATGTTAAATAGCTGCCAGAAGGGAACGTAGATTTACATAGGCCCGTTAAGTTTAGAAACTGCATACAAAAATCTTCTGTGAAACTGATTGAAGAATTTTAAATAGATTTTATAAAAAAAGTTTCTGATTTTTTACATACACCACCAAAGATGGACCATCAATTGGGAATTGTAGTGCTGCATACAACCCAGGTGAGCGATACAGGCTCTTGAGAGCCTCTTGTTAATGTTGTGAATGCATAAAACCGGCAGTTATATATTTTTATCTGGTTAGTAATTCATTATTTCCTCCCTGCTTCCTGTCTTGTAAAATGAACATACTTGTAGACGGACAAAACAACACCGTGCACATTCAAACCTATTAGAAAGATTAGCTGATTGTTCTATCATGTTATATACCTGTGTAATTTATTATTTCGAAAAAAAATTGTACGAACAGGGTACGAACGGACAAATATGGCGGAATAATACCACTGAGACACCTAAACCATTTCGCTATTATTCTATGTGAAAATCCACAATACATGTGGAATGTGTCAATCATTCAATGTTTCTAGATTCATACTTAATATGCGGTCGTCTGCAGTCATTTCTGCATTGTGTGCTCTTTTCTCTCAATTTAAATCTTGACTAGTTATAGATGTTTGTAAACAGATATAGAACATCGACAAATCAGAAACGGGGAGTCGAAACAGGCATCTAAGACTAATCTTGAAATCTCCAGGAACCACCTACTTTTGTTTATTAAGCATGTTAAGAACATCTACGGTCCAGATAAAGAAGCATGCGTTTCAATCGTTCATTCTGGAGTTAAATGCCACATAATTTGTGTTCCTTTTTCATTTCGGATGTTACAGATATAACCATAAAATGGCTGCCAGGAAATTTCAAAGCTTCTTTTTCTGTTCCCCTAAATTTCGAAAAGCAAGAATCCGAATTCAACAGCTTAAAGACTTGAAACTAATAAACCGGTTACCTTTGCAACTCCTTTATTGTTGCCGTCATATTCATATTTAATCGCCCCTTGTTTTTCAGAAGATCGAGTTACGATCATTTTCTCAGAATCAATAATGTTACCAAGGAAAGCTATCGGTTTTGAAGACTTTAACACATATTTTCCCCTATTTGTAAAAATTATTCAAATAGGATGGCAGTTTCTTTTATATTACTTTCACATTCCAGCAGTATGTCGCAACAAAATGAAATATAGACCATCTTAACACAGCCTAGACTCTTATTAAAAGAAGAGACAAGTATATATTTTAGTGATATGTTTTGGAGCAGAAGCTAATCAAATAGGCAAGGATGCATACTGAAATATTTTATGGCATTTAGACCATTCGCTGATATAACCCCCGTGCCCTCCTCCCTTCTCGTTTGCCGATATCCCCTCTTCAAAATAATTAAAAGACCTGCACGCAATGACGTAGCATGACCCCTTAAGATCCAACGGAATTTGCGAAAATTTTGTATTTTGCAGGTTTTTTTTTAATTACTTTAAATGTTTACTGGTCCCTCCCATTTATTAGAAAGAGGCATGCAATTATAGCTTTTGTTGTCAGCTTTAATTAAGAAGAATTCAGTAAATGTTATTTCTTTACCTAATACATGGAAAAGGATAATCATATTTCTGACTACTATCCATGTAAATATCAAAATTGCTGTAATTATTTTTTTAGTGCAAAACAATATTGAAAATTTTCATGCTATATATGTTTCTGCTGTTCTTGAAATGTCCACTAACCACCTATTTTAAGTCTATCAAGAACATCTTCCCAACCAGATGTATCAAAATCATCCTTATTTTGGATGAACCATGATCAATAACTGAATCATTGTATTTTCGATCTACTCTTTAAGGCATACTTCATATCGAATGTACAGGCATAAAGGCACCGTAAGACACTTGAAACATTAGACCAGTGACTCTTGAAACTTTCCTAATTGTTGCCGACATTTTAATGTAAAGTGTTTATATTGCCATTTTGACAACTAATGTCTCTTCAAAACAGATAAAATCAAAACACTAGAAAATCAGAAATTGAATGATATTACCCTATCCCTTGGCAACTGAGTTTGGTTCTAATTGGTCTAGTAGTTTATGAGATCGTAAAATGTGTTTTCTATAAGGTCCGATATTTAAGTCAGTGAGAACCGACCCGTCAGTCTAAAACGAACAATCCAAGGACAATGGCAATATCGGAAAAACAAAGAATCAAAGACATAACATGAGCACGGCACAGAAAAAAAGACACACATAATACTGAAATGAACAACACGGACCCAATAAAAAACCTTAGCTTAGATCAGGTGCATCGGTAGAGTAAGCATCTCCTTCTTCTTATAAGACACCCGCCATGTTGGGCATGTCAACTCCGATATTAAAATCAAATTAAAACTGTTTCCAGCTGGCGCGTTCGTGGATGAGGTTTGGACCTGTCAGACACCTTTTTGAAGGGACAATCAAGGACCATTGAGACTTAGTTTGGATCTAAATGAACTAGTAGTATTTATAAGATCTTTGAATATGTCGGGTTCAATGTTAAGACTGTGTTCCCAGCTGACGGCCATCTTGGATGTGCATATGTTTGGTTCTTATTCGACTAGTAGTTCCTGAGAAGATCTTTGAATGTGTTTTTCGATAAGACCTAATGTAAATAAATATGATCCCGTTCGTGGCCATCTTGGATGAGGGAAGGATCTGCCGGACACCGTTTTTGAAATTGACCATCTAAAGGCCTTTGTGACTGAGTCTTGTTCTTAAAGGACTGGTAGTCTTTGAGAAGATCTTTGAATGTCTTTTCCATAAGGTCCTGTGTAAGTAATACGTAAACCGCTGGCGGCCATCTTGGATGGGCTTTGGATCTGTGGGATACCTTTTATGGAAGGAGCCATCTAAAGACCATTGCAACTAAGTTAAGTTCTTATTGACGTGTAGTTCCTGAGAAGAAATTCTTTGAATATGGTTTCCATAGGGTCCAATGTTTAAACATTGTCCTACGCAGGAGGCCATCTTGGATGAGATACAAACCTTGGAATATCTTTTTGGAAGATTCCATCGAAAGTTCATTGTTTCTAAGTTTGGTTCTAATTGGACAAGTTCTGAAAAGATCTTTAAATATGTTTTCCATAAGGTCCAATGTTAAAGTATGCCCCCTGTGGCCACCATCTTGGGTGAGGTTCGGACCTGTCGGATACATTTTTTTAAAGAGACCGTTTAAGGAAAATTGCAACTTAGTTTGGTTTTAACTGAACTAGAAGTTTCTGCGGGAGAAAGTCGTTGAATATTTGCTTGTGACTGGCAATCAAAAGGATAGGCCGCATTCCCCTTCCTAACAATCCCAACTGTCTTTGTTTTTTTTTTTTTTTTTTTGGCGTGCCTTGTCTTCTTCGTGTCCAGCTTCATTGTATTCGCGAACATTTTGTTGTTATTCGGACTGATTACCCTTCAAGGCTCTGGTTACTACTACATCCTATGGTGATGCCCAACGTGTGTCTCTTTTGTTAGATCTTTCATCCGTAGCATACTCTGATCCTTCAGTAACATTGCTTTCCTCGATTAAATTACACTCCGTTTCTATATCCTGTTGTCTGTCCATCTCTTGCTTTATATTAATAATGAACCAATTGTTTTTGACGCAGAAGATTGAATTGTCGATTAGTATGATAACTGCAATATTCTAAGCAATACATTCTAAAGGTCTTCACCTCTCGAAATTCTTTGAACGAATAAGAAAAAAACAGTAAAGGAAGCTTTAAGTACTGTTTGGTTTTGTGAAATTTCTATCTTTAATACGTTCACAAGATTAATGAGTCTCTTACTTGTATGATTTAGGCTAAGCTCGCGTGCTCGATTCACTCTATCACTGCTATACTGCTTCTACATATTTGGATATGGCTTCCGCTACTGCTGCTACTGCTGCTGCTGCTGCTGCTTCAAATAGTCTCAGCTAAACGACCATGTAACCCTAACCCTAGCACTTTCTATCACCTATACCGCCACAGTGAAATGGAATGAACCCTTAGCTTTTTTATTAACCCTTGTCTTTTCGTTTCCATAATCCTAACCATATGCATAGCCTAACCCAATCCTAAACATACTTTTACCCTAACCCTAATCATAGTAGTGCTTACCAGTGTTCTGTCTCTCACGTAAGACGAATTCATCATTTGTTCTAAGCACTACCATGTATTTCAGGGACAGTTCAGTTCGTATTTGACGACGTGGTGTCGAAAGTGACGTTAACTGGAAGTAACGTCACCGGAAGTCAAGTGACCGGATGTACAACATCATTTCATTGTGAATGTAAAAGAAAAAGCTGGTGTTCCCTTTAAACTCTATTTATAGAAATGGGAAAACTCGGACTCGTCCCCATATACTACTTTGAGTAACCCTTAATGAATATTGTTTGCGTATTTTCGTGCCTTTGTGACATCTTACTAGGGTAAATCGGGGTCGTCAAATCGATTGGTGCAGGTTTCAAAGCGCTAGCTTTGAGATGTCGGCCCTAAACGGCCCTAAATTGTAATAAATCTACTATAGACATATGATATATGGTTTTGGGGTATCTTAAGGTATCTTAATCGTTTGATAAAGGTGTTACAGTGCTGTCTTGTAATAGTGTGAAGAAGTCTGCATTACAAATCAAAAATCGGCTCTTACTCGGCCTTAATCAATACTATTAGTAATAGGCAAATGATATTGAATCGGGGTTTCTTCATAGTTCTAAACTGATTGGATAAAGTGTTGTAGCGTTATGAGGCACTAGTATGGTGATATATTATACTTCACTCGAATTTCCTTAATTTTGATTGGTTAACCGTAAGGGTGGTATCTTGGTATACCACCCATCTTTTGAGTATACCACCCTTCTGTCGAGTATACCGCCCGCTCTAATTGTACAATGCGTCATTGACATTACTTGAAGTAATACAGTCAAGATATTCAGTATAATATAACACATACTGCCTTTGATTTCGGATGGTATACTAGATTACGATACTCATAAAAGAATATAAAAGAATATCAACCTCGACTACTTCTGGGTGATATACTTCCTTCGTGTGGTAATCTAGTAAACAGTCCTTAATTGCATTTGTGCCCGTGGGCTGAGCAAAAAAAGGCAGAGTAGTTAAGATTCACTTTCTATCGGAACCTTGAACATAAATCTTACTATGAAGATACATTTTTTTTACAAAACTATATGACGTTTTAACAAATGCTTGAAAATGCAGTTCAGACGTCGCATTTTACGAGAACCCTTTCTGAATTGTATTTTGGAAACAAATGTTTGGTATCATTCGACCAGAATTCCAGACCTTATTGTCATTTAATGTCTAAATCAGTGTCATGCACAATGATAACAAGTTTTAATTTAAATTCAATTTTATGTTCAAAGTCGCAAGGTTCCCACAATTTTTTCCTGATGAAATTCAAGGACTTCTCCAGGTATTTTCAAGGATTCATCAACCCTTTTCAAGGTCCGATTTAGTTAACTTTTACACCATTTAGGATTTATATGAAAATTTCTGCTGATGTTCTCAGTGTTTGCTGAATTTCATTTAAAATAAAAATCTTATGCAGATGTGACAGATCTTGCACATCAATCGAAGTATCAATTAAGACATTGTAGGATATTGGATAAACATGATGCATATGTTTAAAAATCATGTTGGTTGATGTGACCCGGCATCTGAATCCGTTTTCAGTGGTCGGGGTACACAACTGTCGGGCGCGTCCCCAACTGGTGAATAAGGGTATGTCCTGTCTATGCGGAGTAGTCGGGTCATAATACAGAAAGACTGACCGCTAACTATTGTAGCCGAACTGTGTGGAGAAACGCCATGCTCCATGAAATGTAAAGACCCCTTCTATATTTTTCTAAGGAAAGCAGAATCGCTGGGTCTCGTATAGAAGGCTAAATTTCCTGCCACTACCCAGTCTCCTCTTTTCCAGTGGCAGTCGAAAGCTTGTTGCCCCGGTTATCCCTTCTATTTTTTCCTTCTTCTTTTACTTATATTTATTTATTTGAATTGATTAACTTGTTCTCGGCTTGATATAACTGAAATATTGTTCACTAGACGTTAAACTCTTAATTAATCGATCTATCAATCAATCTTTCTTCTATAACTTACAATTGTTTTGAAATGATTAACTTGTTCTTGTTCTGATATAACTGAAATATAGCTCATTGGGCATTGTACTCTAACTAATAAACCAATCAATCGTTGATATCATATGATTTAATTGTATAGAAAGATACAAACTATAATGATACATTGTGATAGTGGTGTCACATTCTTGAAGATTCTGATTGGTAACTCATACCTTTTTTTTTCCTGTATAAAATAATTCATTTTTTCTTTCTCTTTGAATCATTGAAAAAAAAAAGATTTTACCACTTGTATATAAAACTAATATACACTTCACTCTTTTATTGGGATACCATTACCATTTTTGTTCATATTCATTTATAAAATTGTGTCTTAAACGTCGACTGAAAGATATGGATGTAATTAATAGATAAATCAAAAATAGAACTTTTATTGAAAACAATACTGGGACATTTCCAAACAACATATTGTAAGTAATAATCAAATAATACTCTCCAAGGTATAGCAAACCACCCACTTACGAATTCTGTTACACCCTCAAAAAATAATTGTCTTGTTTTTAATAATGTTCTGGGTAATCCCTTTTGGAATTTGAAGCCAGATTTGTTTTTTGATATTACCTGCCTCCGAATCCCTTTTCAACCATGTAAAGTTCTATTCGGGAACATTCTTCACCTACCCCAACTGTTTGAAGTGGGAAACGTACAGTATCGGCGATTGTTTTCTTTCAAGAATGAACTGAAGCAAACGTTTAGGGCTTGCTATATGGTGTGAGGTTCCTCACTGCCGTAATGAATAATTTGATGAAATAAATAAATTTTGTCATTTCATCTCTGGAGTTCATTTTTGTCAAACCTTATCTGCAATTTTTCCTTACTTCAATGTTTTGGTTAATTGATTAGATTAATATGTCCAGTGAGCAATATTTCAGTTATACCGGGACAACAACGAGTTAATGAATATAAAAAGTCATTTTTAGTAAAAGATGAAAGACAAAGAGCAGTTTTACTGCCCTGTTAATAAGAAAATTGGTTGGGACAGAAAACTTAGTCTTCCATACGACCAATAAACAGTATGCTCTTGTACGAGAAAAAGAAGGGATCTTCATACTACACTGGGCGTGATGTTTCTCTGCACAGTTTGTCTACAATGAATCGCGATCAGACTTTCAGTATTGTGACCTGACTTCCCAACTGCCACTGTATAATTGGAAAAAATGGTAGGGTAAGAAATTTAGCCTTCCATATTACCCCTAATTAGGAATATATAGAAGAGGACTTTAAACTGCATGAAACGAGGCGTTGCTCCAAACAGTTGGTGTGCAATTGTTTCCGTATGAAAAAAATGGCTAGGGGCAGGAAATTAAGCTTTCCGCATTATGATCTGACTACCCCGCACAGACAAGGCATTCCCCTATGAACTGAATGCGCGCTGCGGGATGGCTTCGACGGAGACCTACATCATTCAATTTTGCGTTTTAAAGAATGTTGTTTATCTATCGGAAGCTTCTCTTTAACACTGATTCCGCAATTTCGGAAACAGGTCTGATTTCTCTTCATGGTTTATGAATATTCCGTATATTTGCAATGTGAATCTGTAGTGCGTATTAATTAAAAGTTAGTAGAAAATATGGAAAATCCGTAGTGGTAAACACCTCTGCTTCTCTTATTCGAGAAATAAAGAAGGAGTCTCTGAACTTGCATGGTGTTTCTTCACACAGTTGTCTACAATGGTTCGCGGTCAGGCTGTCCATATTATGAAATGTCTACTTCACTGCAACTGGAAAATGGTTGAATTGGGTTGGGACATGAAAGCGGGAAATACACAAGGGGTCAAATTAGTCAATTAAAATGAAATATAAGTAAAGGATGAAAGATTAAAAGAAGGGATGGACAACTCAAGAAGCGAGAATGGAATGCCACTGAAACAGTCGGGGTAAATGTAGGGGCAGGAAATGTAGACTTCTTTACGACCCCCAGGGGGTATGATCTTGCAAGAAAAAACATAGAAAGGTCTCCATACTTCATAGGGCTTGACGTTTCGACATACATTTTGTCTAGAAGGGCTTGTCTTCAGTCCTTCCGTATTATGACCCGACTACCCCTGCATGAATTGGGCATTCCACTACCCCCCTGGGACCGAGACCTATATCAGCTGTATGCTTATAAGAACATTGTTTATCGGAAGCTTTCTTTAACAATGATTGCCAAATTTCGAAAATAAGTACGTTTTATTTCCTGTTTTATGAATAAACCGTATTTTTACAGAGTGAATCCGTAGTGCATATTTTTACTTGAAAATCCGTAGAAAATATGAAAAATCCGTAGTTGTAAACACCTCTGCGTAAAAATATTGAATCAGACTTGCCTTGTAGCCCCTTCTTTCCGATTGTCGCTTCACGATGTTTTCGTTTACACCATCTTGTTTTTGCGAAGTTTGAAACATGTAATTTAACATTTGGGGTCTATGGGGGACTGAATAAGGGGTGTTATATCAATGCGCCATTTCCTCGACGTTCTGGTTATATATTCATCAAACGCAGAGACATATAATTAAATGTCTCTGCCGAAAGATAAAATACCTTTACCTAAAGCGCAAAAAATTATCTTAATGTATTCTACTGGTTTCTGGTTTAACAGTAAATACATCATACGAGACATGGTTTGTTTACAGTCGCGACCGATACGAACTTCAAAACTTTTTCCTAGATTTTCCAAATTTTAAAGCTTTTCAAAGTTTTCTCCCGACCGGGAACTATCAAATCCATATACTTTTTCTCGTTTTCCCGGTAGCGTCAGGAAACGAAGTAAGAAATATGACTCTTTCTTGAAAGGCAGGATGAAATAAGGAAAACTTTCCTTTTTTTTTTCCTTTTTCCTTTATAATCAGAGAGACAATAATCATAATCAGAAAGACAACAATCATAATCGGAGAGACTTTATTCAAAATCAGAAAGACAACAATCATAATCAGAAAGACGACGATGATAACCAAAAAGACAACAATCATAATCAAACCAATATTTATCAGAATGATGACAATTATAATCAGAAAGACAACAACCAAATTCATCATCAGAATGACAACAAAAAGGAAATTGCTTGATTCAGTTAGACAATATGAAGGTCAGATATCTTGTCTCGACTTCTTGTGATACCGGTGAATATATTTTGTAAAGGCAAGTTCATGTTTTCATGAATAAATACAAATGGACAAAATGAATGGAAAATAGAAAAGATATATATTTTGGAAAGCAAAGCCAACGCATCCTAGCTTTTTTATCTAAATAGTAACTGCATTGGGATGTCAAATTATTAAAAGGAACATACTTTTCTATTCTCGATAGATGATATTTAATTTCGAATGCAATGTTTTGGGAATCTGTTGAAGACCCTTTCACGATAACTGTGGTTCGGAATGTTGCACTGTGGGTAAAATGCAACGTCATTGTATACGTCACGTCTTGATTAATTGTCCTACAACGTCATTTTTCCGGGAACTGATTTTATTTTCCACTCAAGAATCGCATGACGGCAGTTATCGAGAAAGGGTCTACAATGTACCACTAAACCAAAGAAATGATACACAGATTTTATTAAAAATATTATTCTGCTTTTTACCTTTTTTCAAATTAGAGCTTTTAAAACTATGCCATGTCTCTTACAATTTCTTTACCATCTCCGGTCACGGTGTCAAGGTCATTTTTCGAATTTTCTGTTTCCAGACGAAAATAGTGACTATGTCCACATAGTCTTTTTCGCAAACTACCACAATGACAAACCGATTAAATTAAAGCATCTATTGCTATGTCAACCATGTGTCCCCAGGGTCTATGTTCCGTTTTCAACTAACGTTCTCATAGGTGTAAAACTTGTGGTACACGATCTTGACGTTGTGACTTCTCAAGGGATCTGCTGCTACCCGATCTATCATTAGATGAGCATATTTGCTTTACATTAATTAATAGTCTTTAGTTTGTTCTTCTTTCAACATAACAATGAACTGCGAGGACAAAAATAAAGATCGACGGTCCGACAGCGCTAAGTCATTGTTCACGTTGAATTTTGATAGATAGGGGCATCGAAATGAGCCATTGTTTTGCATTTTTTAAGTTTGAAAATTGTTCACCTGATAAAGTGTCCGAATTATTGGCATCAAACAATTTAAATGATCCATGAGTTTACGGCGAATTCGATCATCGTGCGAAAACTACCATTCCGGATTTTCATCGTATCCGCTTCGGAATTGATTTAAAAATGAAATAAACAAATGCATTATTATATAGATACCGGTGAATTATCGTTTTCTCAGTTAAATATATCTCATATCGGTGAAAATAAAGGATTTCTAGTCACCGGATGACGTCTTAATGAAACGACGTCACAATATGTCTTCATTATCGTCGTCAAGTAAACAAATGGCGTATTGACATGAAACAAAATAATCCGCATCTTAAATCTCGGTTTTTTAGTAGAAAATCTATATAATATAAAGCATAACTAATCGACTATCATGAATATCAATAAAAATGTCATCGTGTCGATCAACGAAGTGGATTAAACTCGTTGCAAACACAGTTCCGCAACTCGTTTAATCATTCTGCGTTGTTCGGCACTCGTTACATTTTTATTGATATTCACGACAGTCAATTAGTTATACTATATAATAAATAAAAGTGACAATAAAAGTCCGAATCGATCAAAGGAAGAGACCAGTAAGGAAAATCCGTATAACATTCGACTGAATCAGGGGAACACAATCCGACACAGAACATTTTTGGCAAGCCGTCATATTCCCGACTTGGAACGGGCATTTTATAGATAAAATGGAGGGTTAAACCAGGTTTATTGATGCATCAACCTCCCGCTTATATGACGATTAACTATAGCTTCTGTGTGCGCATATTGTGTTAAATGTCAAAGCCATAATATTGTCAGGGCGCACTACACTATTTCAATACGCCAATGTTTGACAGACCTCGAAAATAGTACTATAAAAAATAGTGCCATTTCATTTGTAATGACTCCAGCCAACAATTACACTAAAATAAAAACCTTAAATTGCAAAATACAAAAATATTTACAAAATAAACTGTGTATCGTTTGTTTTGTTGAGTAGTATATATGAGATATATATTGGTAAATGGGTGAATGAAAAACGTATGCTTAGCCTTGTTATTCACATCTGAATATTCACATGCAAGATATATGAGTACACTTTTGGGATTTCGTTTAAACGTTTTTGGTTCTGTTTGTGCAGAATGAAGATTTAGCAATTTCTCATCTCAACGGTGTAAAGTTTCATTCTTTTTATGCATTTTTGCTTTGCATTGTCAGATTTATCGCGATTAAGGATGTTCCCTGGTCAGTTTTAAAATAACAAAAAATCCATCAAATGTGATTTTTTGTTAGAAAATTGAAAAAGAAATAATTTAAGTGCTAAAAATATGAGGGAAACTGAACTCCTCTGCATTTGTCATAGGTTTATCATGAGCAATGTTTACTTAATAATGAATTTTACTAACAAAAAAACTCCAAATGAATAAGAAATTTTGTCCAAATGCTGCAAAAGATGTATAAAATAAAATTATGGGAAAACAATTTAAGGGTAACCGAGCAAAATATTATTAAGCTCCTAAATGAAAAAAAAAACAAAGATGTCCGAAAATCTGACAGAAATACAAAAACATGACCAGAAAACATCCTGGGGCTAACATATGTGTTATGGTCTCATGTACATTTACCCCATATCCTTTCGTAAAATATTAAAGAGATGATTATGTTTCCGCAAATCTAATCACTTTATATATTTCGTAAACCTCATGTGATGTTAAAGGTGCCTCACTCATCACATCTTTGAATTTGTGTCTGATTCCTGAACTTCTCTGGTTTCCTCCAGAAAATAACATTTTGGGTTAACCGTGCATTTTAGCGCAAAAACTGAAATTGAATTTAAGGATTTTACATCGAAATGTTAGGAAAAATGATTATATGAGAGGATAACTTTAAGAATCTTATGTTTGATTTTGTTCTACTTTGGATGTGTTTTGAAATCATTATATAGTAAAATATAAAAAATTAAAATTAGGGGTCACCGTTGAAATAAGAGAGATAAATTGCGAAATGTTAATTTCTCTAGGTCTATCTATATAAAATTCTTTTATCAATTATCTCCCTTGCATAATCTTTGTGTTCTGTAAATTTAGCAACGGATTTAAAGCACATATGTTTTAGTTCACCCTTTTGTAACGGAAATGATGTAAAAATGATATGGAATGAGAATTTTAAATACTTTGGAACTTTTTTTACATTTTAAATAACTTTTTTGTTAAATTTCTTAATGAATGAAACCTAAATGAACAATTATTAGACAAAAATGGCAGAATAATACCACTGAGACACCGTAAAACATTATTTTTAGCGTATATCAGACAAAACGTCAATTCAAATCGTTCTGAAAATTTTCATTTTAAATTAACAAATTATTCAGATTTAAAGATATAAATCATATATATATATTTGTAAAGGAATTAGACATTCAAGGCTGAAATCATATTGGGAAAACATTTATCGCATAGTATCATTATAGGAATAAAAGTCATTTTGGAGGAGTTTATCGATGTGTAAACGCGGCCGACTCACTCAGAAAACAAAAATATGTCTCAGTTTGACGTCATCATTTTCTGCACTATTTGTTCTCGGAGCGTACTAATCGACAAGAAGCGTTTATCGGAAAATAACTTCTTTGTTTTTAATGACGTTGACCAATGAAATTGGGCGTTATAAAAACGATTGTAATTATTGCCATATAAACATCCACAACAAATATTTTGAAAGTATTCGTTGCATTGTGTCAGTACAGGAAATAAACATTCCTTGTCGATGTAGTATCTCTAAGTTGACCTCCAGCCTCTGTCAAGATGCACTGCTTTGCATCGTCGTTGAAATTGGCAACATAACAGCATGACCTATTCTTGCAAAGCAGGAAGCAATGAATCCCACTGTTTGCACTGGTTGTTTGAGTGAAATTCCCTTCATGAAACTTGAATGCACGTCCATTGTGGAGATGATACATGTAATAATGGGGGTAAATATCAATAATTGATATAAAATGCTTGTGAATAATTAAGAATTGAATGCATTATTTTGAAGTTTCATTGAGGTATGAAAGTGCTGACCGAAGCACACTTTTAATGAAGCACGGTATCGCTTCGTGTTGAAAATAGTCGCCCGGTCAACACTTTCATAATCCCTATGAAACTTAAAAAAATTCAAACTAATGCATTCCATTCTTATAGTTACATTTTAAAAACCAAATTAAAACAAAACAAATCTATTAAAAGGATAGTTCATCATAAACAATGGGATTCTATTTTTACTTATTCATCCGCCACGTCATCATATGATCAAATGTGTTCCATGGGAATTGCAACTTCACATCTATATGTCACATGATCGATGTTCACCTATCAAATTGACGGAATCGAAATGAATATGCATGAAATGTAATTATTATTTTTATATAAAAATCAAACAAACTAGTGTTGCAATGTGTTCAAAGATAGAATGTGTAAAGAATTAAAGTGGTCAAATTCCAAAAGAGAGGTGAGTAAATAAAAATTTAGACCAAACGAGGAGAAAAGGATAATAAATGTTGTGCGCAGTAAAAATAGAAAGGAAATGTGGAAATGAACATAAGACAATTTAATTTCGAAGTATAATGAATTCTAATTGAGCACACCTTTATCCCTTTTAATTGTCTTTCTTCTTGTGAAATAAAAGTTCTGAAATATTTTATAATATTCACTGCGCTTTCAATTATTGAAATCAGCAGTTAAAATACATCGGCAAACGAATACCGAAGCAAGAATTAGGAAAGGGGAAATTCTAAAATCATAAATCCAAAATCACGGCAAATTACAGCAACACGAACCGAGACTGTATGACAATGACAAAACAAATAAACAAAAATGAACAAGAACGCTAAAAAACTAAAGCACTAGCAGTGTGAATTTCTAAAAAACTGAGGTTTCATCAGGTGCTGCGGAAGGATAGGCATGATCTGCTCTGTAAACTTTTATTTTAACTTGGGTTTTATTAAATGTCAACCACAATACACTCAACAAATTCAGACTTCGCACATGCGTAAATGGTATCGATTCACAACAGAAAATTTAAAATAATCAGTATTGTTGTAAAGTATTGTTTTAAGGTGTACATCTCTGTCAATTTCCTGATACAGATCTACATATGACGCCGAGTATTAGTTTTCACAATGCTTTATGTCGGTCCGTACTGAAAAATAGCTAACAGAGTGAAAAAAAGCTTCCTTGTATCGACAGATAAAATTAAAGAACAAGACGTTGTGCTTTAATTTTTATCTGTTTAAGATGGCTCACTCATCACAGTTTTGAACTAGTGTAAGATTGCAGAACTCGTCTAGTTTTCTATAGTAAAAAGGCTTAAATAATCTTTCACACTATCCCGATTTTTTTTATTCGCAGAATGTCTTCTATAGGTCAAATTAAGACAATTGACACGTTTTCATAAAATTGTTAATGTAACTTCCTAGCTTTTAGAAAAAAAAATATTCCTAATATAAATTAAAAGAAAAACTAATCCATTTCCCGCCAAATTCTTAATATCTTGCATTTCTGTTTAAGGCACACACACCTTTTATTTCTTTTTTCCATTTCAGTTAGTCTGCAATGCTTTATTAAAATAGGTTTCAATAAATCCTTGATTAAAACAAAATAAGCCTCTTTAAGGTTTTGTATAACTGCGGCTTCAAAAACCCACAGATTTCAATAGAAAATGGGGGTAATAACAAAAACACCGGACAGAGTGGTCAAGAGCCGAAGTCCATGGGACAAAAAAAATGAATCAGTTGGAAACCACCAGCAAACCGTCGACAGGAATGGTCCTAACTTGGTGGAGGCATCTCAAAAGAAATGGTGGGTTAAACCAGTTTTATGGCATGCAAAACGTCCCCTTCCATTGTGGTAGTGTCCGGTATAACAACTCAAAAGCAGTCAAAGACAGTCAAAAGAAATTATCATCCCAGTATTAAGTAAAGATAGAATCTTGAATCAGAGTTCGGAGAGAAACTTCAAATTTTTCCACAAGGGACTGGTATCTATTAAAAAACTTCTTTAATGATCGTATGAGTTGGAATTTTTTGAAGCCTTGATTAATAAGGCAGTCATTGAGATCACTTTGTCTGATGAGAAAATCTTTAAAATGTGCTAGCTTTTGCGTAACGAATCAGCTGTGAAACACATTCCGTAAGCAGGAGAACCTGGAATATTACTGTCCATGTTTGGGAAATTGATAATTTTGAAATTTAAATCCTCCTTTCTGTCGTAAAGTTTTGTACTGAGGTGACCATTTTTGTCAAAAGATGTGAGTAAAAAAAAGATTTAGATCTGGTGGTTTCTGTCGTTCCTTTATCTCTAGTTCTGGCGGATATATGTATGTATGGGATCCATTAAGCAATAATTGCATTATTGATGGAAAGAACATTATCAATATTAGTGAGATTGAAGGATCTAGCATCTTTATTTTAGAATCTTTTAAGAGTCACTGAAGAAAGTCTCGTGAGAATATAAAGACAAGTGTGCGAGTAGTGGTGCACAATTAGTGCCCATTGGTATGCCTTGTTGTTGATACATGTAAGTGGCACCTCCAAATATGACAAGTAATTATCAATTAGAAATCAGGCATACTGCACACCTGTTTTTCATCGTAACATACTCTTATACTTCAATACTCATAGAAATTAACAACAAGTGTCCATTTGAGTACCGTATATCTGCTGAAACATGAAAACACATCAAGACATATTTTGTCGATCAAATATTCCAGTAATAGTAATTGCATATCAAGTATATTTCTTGTTTGAATTAATTGGTGCTTGGAGAAGATCTTTTATAACGTAACACAAGGAGAATAGAGGAATACATAAAAGGAAAACCTAAAAGTTTTGAAGTTATTACAGAATCATGATGGTGGATCTTTAAAATTTTAAAGGATACATTTTAAGGTAGAAAGACAATATATATATTTTTCTAATATTTTAGAATGCTTTGATTTATTCAACTTCGGTCACATTATCATGTTCATTTCCAATAGGGTTTGATGTAAACCCGAATTAACTTAACGTATTGACCTAACGAGAAAACGTATCACTTGTACATTCAAATAAAATAATGGATAAATAGGCCAATTGACCCTACGTACTGATCTGGTGATCAAAATAGATCAGTTTTACATTTACATTTAATAATGGAAAAAACTTGAATTGACATTTTGTATTGAACTCTTATAATAAACATGGACTATTAAACTTATTTGATTGCAAAGAAAGTTTTCTCATCTATAATTGTTACATTTAGTTTACAGTCATATTTACATTTACTTGACCAATAGTAGTTTTAGTTACAATACTCAAAAAGGAACATACAAGTGAAAACAATACCAAAAATCAACAAACATTTTGGTCACAACTTAATTATGACATAATAATTTGCTGATATTAGACAGTATGTGTCTACTTCTTTATCTACTTAATGGAAATATATTATTCATTGAGAATTTTATTAATCCATGGCTGTAAGATTCATAGTGTTATTTTTAAAATTTTTAACGCATTTATTTAAGTAAGTAGCCAAAGAAATAAAATTAAACAAAGTTGAAAATAATGAAACAATTGTAGCCTATTTAATTCGGTCAATGCAGAAATTTATTGACATGAGAAAAATAGATTGGAACTTGGGCTTCGACCTCGGTCAATATTCATTTCTCATGTCGATAAATTTTTCCATTGAACACATCTTGAATATTTACATCCATCAGATTCTGTTAACTCTCGGCAAATTGAAGACCTTATCTTCCACACTTGAAATTAGCAATTTAGGTATGGGTCACCATGCTTGTTGTTTTTCTGGTCGAAGTTTGTGCATTTTGGGCATTTTTCTTTCGACTTAATTAACATAAAAAGAAAGGAAAAACATAAAGAAAAATAATTTTTGATTTATAAAAATTATTCTTTTATCATTGTGAATTATATAAAATTTTTGTCAGTAGATAATTTATGCGACTTTTACCAACAAAGTAAAGATTTTTTGGGGGTTCCTTTAATATTTAGATTTAAAACATGATACATTTCAATTACTTGGAATGCATGACTATATCTTAGTACCATAAAAATATCCTTACTCCATAGATTAAGTACTATTTTAGCATGCAACCCTATTTTGGTGGTATGCTACCTTAAGCGGCTCTTTTTCAAAGAAAATCAGCTTAAATTGTATATATGATTTTATGAAAAAGAAAGGAACTGGTGTAAATGTCAAGGAGACAACATTCCATATCCAGACCAAAACGACCCAAAACAAAACATCTAGGGGTCACCGTACGGTCTTCAACACAGTGAGGAACCTCACACCATATAGCAAGCCCCAAATGGCCCCAAAAAGGTAAAAAGTGAATAAATCTAATTATCTATATTTTTCAAGTAATTCTGCAAAGTTTGATTACAATCGCAGAACACTAAGAAAATTCACAAAATAATGAGACTCTGTATCGCGATATTGCAAACTGAGATTAGACTTTTGTTATGATCTAATTGCCACTAACTGTATGAATAAAATTTCAACAAGTGTCCTATATGAAACTTGTTACCGGTCATGGCTAAACAGAATCTGTGGCTTTCTTTCAGAAAACATATTTGGAAATAACTGGGTCTAATGGCCCCGTCCTCCACCCTCGCTTCCCAGATGTCAATGTTAATGCACTACACAGGAGGTAAACAAATACAAAAATTCAAGTTTCACTTTAACTTTCAACTTTCTTACAATAAAAAAAAAAGATTTTTTGGGGAACTTAAATGTTTAGATTTCTCAGTATTAATGAAATGTCCATACTCAATCCATAGAGGAATTTTCTAATATGCAAGCCTGGCATAAGGATTTGCTGTTTTTATTCAATGATACCTCTACCTTAACAATATACGTGTACGAATGTTCCAGTGGGGTTTTGTAAAAAAAAAGTGATGAATTTATTATATAGCTTTCCTTGCAAGCAAGTTTATCAAACACAAGGAAAGGGGATATTTGGCAATCTATATAATAACGTTTGAAGCTAAAAATATTTTTGTTAGAGTCTTTGTCGACTGGGAAATAATATATTTATGATGAAAAGTTCATGAAACGTTAACTACCTCATGTTTATTGAATATATTACAATCATCTGTTATTGATTGGGCATCGTAGTTTTAGTAAATGTTTTGAAGGACTGGACACATAACTTTGATCTTTTGGGCCAAAACGTCTGGTTCAACTGACTCACGTTCAGCCAAATTATCTAGCAATGTGTTCTACAACATTAAAGAACCATTGTACGTGTATCCTGTAATTGATTAGTTAAGGAATTCTTTATTTTGATCGTTTAACTATCAACTGATGTAGGTTATCTTTGTTAACATGCAGGCGGAATCTTAGGCATAAAATTATTTGATTCGTCTTGCAGTGAGTATTTCCTATACATTTGGCAAATGTTGAGCAATAAACTTTTGTCAAGTTATTTCAAAAAGGGGGACTAATTTTAACCGATTCAAAAAAATAATAAATATTGGTAGAATTCAGTTAAAATAGATATCGGCAAAACTTTCATGAAATAAGGGGGGAATATAATGTATTTTTTTAAATCTATGAAATTCAATGTAAATGTTATATAATAACGAAAAACTGATATGGTACTTTATTTTATTTTTGCGAGCGGCGACATTTACAGTGCAGATAAAATAAAAGAAGTGATCAGAAATCAAAATCTGATGAAAAGCTAGAAAAGAACGAATAACATGAAGGGCCTGAAATTAACGCCAACATTAGCCAAGAACCGTGATCTGCACGAGATATTACTCCTGGATTTTATCAAATTTATGTCTTCGTTTGTTTGTTTTTCCAATTTTGCAATTGTCCTAAGATTGTTCGTTTTAGGCTGACAGTTCGGTTCTCACTTACTTCTAAACTCCATATAAATTGTAACTTTTCAAAATATTGGATTTTCCGGGCAATACAGAATGATTTATGCCTTATTTTGAGCGTACTTTGAACTTTACCACCTGAGTCTATGGACATCAAGGACTCTAGCGTCCAAGCATTTTGTTCTTGTAAAAAATAAATAATTTTCACTCTGGCCTCTGTGGTAATGAATAACATGAGGCTAAGAGACAGAGCCTGAATCGCTCACCTAACAAAATACTTCTTTGCCACGCATGAACAAAAATAATGTTTTTTACCAATGGGGTATGTTCTCCATTGGCACCCCTGTTTTTGTCCTATTGAAATGAGTAAACTCTGTAAAGGACCTTCTATACACCATTCTAATACAGTTTTGTTAGATTCGCTTCAATAGTTTCAGAGAAATAACTAAATACCGAAGTTACTGTGAATTTTGATTCTGCATATGCGCATTTCGACAACTTATGTCTCATCAGTGCAGATAAAATCTAAACGTTTGGAAGACCATAAAGTCAAAGATGTTTAAAAACTGACAGACAACAAATAATCAAATATGATATAAATAGAAAGCCAAAATCAGCTAAGGACAGAGCTTTGCATGAGGGAGATACTCCTTAGTTTCAACAAAATTTACAAAAATTAGATATTGTAAGGTTCCAAATATAATCGGCTTTCGGGTCAGCACCGAAGTACTGACTACTGGGCTGGTGAATACCCTCGGGGACTAACAGTCCACCAGCAGTGGCATCGACCCAGTGGTAACAAATAACTAAATACCGAACTTACTGTGAATTGTTGAAATGATGAAAAGTATTATTGCCCCTATGTTTTTTGTCCGATCGAAATGAAATTACCGATTTTTGTAAAGCACCATCCATACAATATTCCTGTAAAGTTTGGTTGAATTTGCTTCAGTGGTTTCGGAGGAGAAGATGAAAATTGGATTTTCCCAATGGATTCAATTTTAATTTATGTTCAAAACTGGTGGCGTTTTTTTTTTTTTTTTTTTTTTTNTCCGACTGAAACAAAATGAGAAATCTTTGTAAATGACCCTTAGTAGATCATTCCTGTGAAGAGTTTTGATTTTGATTAATACGTTTCAGAAAAGAAGATGAATAGGTTTCAGAAAAGAAGATGAAAATGTGATTTTCCCCAAGTACCTCAAGTACATCATTCCTGTGAATTTTGCACGATTTTGATATAGTGGTTTCGGAAAATAAGATGAAAATGTGATTTTTTTTCATGGGGTCCAATGTTCCATATGTTCCGTGTTGGAGGCGATGTTTTACCGGATCCGAACGAAATGAGCACTCTTTGTAAATGACCTTAAGTACATCATTACTATTAAGTTTTGTAAAATTTGCTTCAATAGTTTCAGAGGACAAGATGAAAATGTGCATTTTCCCATCAAGTCCAATGTACAATATAAAACCTAAGTTTAGCGCATGTTGCCATGTTTTTGTCGAATCAGAATTAAATGAACTATATTTGTAGAGGAACTTTAATCCATCATGCCTGTTAGGTTTGGTTGAATTTGCTTTTGCGATTTCAGAGGAGATGAAAATGTGATTTTTTTCATGGGGTCAAATGTAAAACTATTTTCCTTGCTGGCGGCCATGTTTTTTATTGGATCGGAACGAAATGAGCAATCTTTTTAAAGGACCTTAAGTATGTCATTTCTGCAAAGTTTAGTTGAATTTGCTTCAACGTTTCAGAGGAGAAGATGAAAATGTTATTTTCACTTAAGGTCCAATTTTAAACTATGTTCCGTGCCGACACAACAGCAAATATAGGAAGCAGTTTTTCGAAATGTTTTATGGTTCTTTCTAGAGTTTCCCTTCATTATTCATAAGCTCCTTAAATGCCTTAAAATATATGAAAAGGTAATTGGAAGTTGATAAAATTTTGTACATCAATTTTTCTATTTTATGTATTTTAAAGTGACTTATGACTAAGAAAATAGGATCCATGTACAAAAAAATTTAACCCTGATTGAATGGATAAACCCCAAGGATATCATTACCTCTGAAAATTGAAGCTCGTTCTCCCTTCTTGACCTCGCTTGAGGGGGTGAATATTGTTCACCTCTTGCTGAAGACCCTCATTCGACATCAAGATGTAGACAGGAATAAAAGCCCTGTCCTTGATACGTTTTCTATGTAGCATGTGCGTTTTTGTCACATGTACATTCATTCCATATCCTTTCATATTTTTCCCTCATGTTTTTTTTTTTGTTTACCAAACTTGCCCTTGAGGTACAATGTGAAAGTGAAAACAGTTGGTAAGCCTGAAATAATAAGTCTTTTTCTATGTTGCTGTTGGTTGATTAACTGGTGTTATGATTTCATTTTTCTTAAAAATCCAAGGAAAATCGATTTCTTTCAGCTTCTATAATATTTACGTTTAACATCGTAAAAGCCAAACTGGTTTTGTACATAAACAATCATTATTCTCCAATTCTTTTTTTGAAAACTAAGGAGCACCTGCCTCGTAAAAACTTCGTCCTTAACTGATTTTGGCTTTGACCTCTTTTTTTGCTTTCTACCAGCTTTTTTAAATCTCACAGTTGATTGATCTCAAAAGCTTTTGGTTAAGTCTACACTGGAAGGACAGTAAGTTGTCGAAACTGCAGTAATTAAATTTATTGTATCATGAGTAAATTTAAATATTATTGATAACTACGTTCCAAAACCCTCATCGTATTTAAAAACTTTTTATTTGCGCATTTTATAGTTTGCTACATTTAATAAAGAAAGTAAAAACATACAAAGATTCCCCCAATTAAAAACTAAACATACTGTCCAAAAAACGTAAAGACCAACACTTGGGGACTGTTTTTCAATAATTATGTCAGCAGCTATCACAGATATTTCACTGAGCTATTTGGTAATTTAGCTGTAAAAATTTATAGACCCTGCTATTGAAGTCACATTTGGCGATCCAGTCTCCTTTTTTAAAATAATCTTGCCTGTTTCGCAAGTGTTTTTATACAAATCATTCTCATATCTATTTTCCTGGTTGTTCAGATTTTATTAAGATTTTTTAGATTTCAATGTTTCAAGAAGGAAATGGTCAGTTTTACCTGACAACAGTGGTAGGTCATCGTCTGAAAGTTGTCCAAAAATCTGTACTTTAAAGTTAAAGACCGTGTTCTCCCTCTGTGTCGAATTCTGATAAATTGTCCTCTTGTGTTGGTCGGGCAGCTGATGTCGTGCTCTGTAACTATATATTCTGCATAGTATCCGAAAGTTATGTCCCCATATTCTATTGTGTCAAAGGTCAAAAGACAGGATGGACTTCGTGGATTGATAACTGTCACATCAAAGTCAACAAACATTTCAACTGAAATAAAATATTAAAAATACATCACACGCTTCATAAATCCCCCCCCCCCCGAAAATTAAAATGAAATGGTCGTCCCCTAATCCTATGTATCATCTATGTATTTGAAAATAAAGTATGTTTAAAATAAAACAGTGAAACGCCTTTATTATGCTATACCTTGCTGGCTAGATGACGGTATCATGATGAGGTTTTTATTTATAGTGAATTATAAATAGAGTTAACATAGTGGGTCCGCGCAACTCCTCCCNCCCCCCCACCCTTTTTAGAGCTTTAATGCTAGAAAGGTTTTATTGAGCAGATCATTTGTACCATTTCATTCAATATGTGCATGTGGTATAGATTTTGGATTTTAGCTCGTTTTTCGCAAAACTATACTTTGTTGAACTCGGTATTTTGTAGTAATCTCAGTAGCTTAAGTTTACTTTAGCCATGAGAATAAAGAATCAAAAGGAACGTATACCGGCTGGGACGTCTCCCGGGTTAAAAAGGTCCCTTACCGATGAAGCTATGGACACGGGTTCATTGGGACAATTAGGTGTCCAGAGTCGTCAAATACCAACTTTGTTCCTTCGGTATTCTACTGCCGTTGTTTCATACCACCGGGCCGATATCTCTGCTGGTGAAAGGTTCGCCCCCGAGGATATCATCCGCTCAGTAGCTTAAGTTTACTTTAGCCATGAGAATAAAGAATCAAAAGGAACGTATACCGGCTGGGACGTCTCCCGGGTTAAAAAGGTCCCTTACCGATGAAGCTATGGACACGGGTTCATTGGGACAATTAGGTGTCCAGAGTCGTCAAATACCAACTTTGGTTCCTTCGGTATTCTACTGCCGTTGTTTCTTTTCATGAATAAGTAATAGAGGGTACATAGTTTGTCCGCCTAACTCCTACAGCAAACGATGCATGGAAGCTTTCATTTATCAGATTATTCGACTTATATTGAAGATGTTCATGTGGTAAAGAGTTAAATTTTACTGCATTTTTCTTAAAAATATTTGTTGTTTAGCGGAGGGCATCATAGGTGACTTGCAGACACAAATACCATAACCAAACTATCGCCTTTTAATTTTACCTTGCACGGGGTATGGCTTCCACTATTTTCACCTTAATTTGCAAAAATATAGAAAACATTTTTTAACTTAACAGAAATGATTATTTTATATATCTGATCATACTACTTCGGTAGTTAGTCAATTATAGATCATTTATAGACTTTTAGTTGCCGAGGGTATTCACCAACCAGTAGCCAGGACTGCGGTGCTGGTCCGAAAACCAATTTTATTTGGAAACTTACAATATCTTAAGTTAAGAAAATGTCCCCCTCTTGCATATCTCAGTCCTTGGCTGATTTTGGCGTTCCTATTTAGATTCTATTTATAATTTGTTCTCTACTAAATTTCACACATATTTCGGTATATGGATTTTCAAACTTGATTCCATCTGCACTGAAGAGACATAAATTGTCGAAATGCGAACATGCAGAAACTAAATTAACAGTAGCTTCGGTATTTTGTTATTTATAAGCTAAACTATGGGTAAATAAGTGGAAAAAATGCATTTATGTATGTCTCTATGCTATTAATCGAGATATTTTTGGGGAATCAAAATTATTTTCAGGAAAGGGGAACTTATTCGCGGCATACTAGTATTGTACGAAATATGACGTTTCAAATCTGTAATTACGATGTCACAAAAGAAAAGTCTTGTGAAATGACTGTTCAGAAATCAAACCTATCTCGTATTCGACTTTTCTTTTTTCAAATGCGCCGAGGTCGAATGCACTGTGAAACACTGAAGCAGTTCGATAACTACAGTAGTATCTACTGTCCAGCAATAGCAAGATTGAGCTCAATCATGAACCGGGAGCTATGACACAATGTTCAACCGCCCATGCCTTTTCAAGCAAGAGGAATAGGCGATCCGAGTCTTGGGAACAATAATTAAAGTGTGACGTCACAGACTGAACTTTTAATTGATTTCATTGGTCACTCCTTTTTCTGATCCGGATTCCCTCGTGGGAATCAAAGTTGACAAAACTATACTTTGTGTTTTATTCTTGTTCCGATCACTCAAAGTTCTGTTTTGTCCTTGTTACGAGGTCGGCTGTTGTTTTGACGCTGATGTGCAATGTCGTTTGGACCGTGATTTTTCTTATTGCTTATTGATTCGTTATTGATTTGTTATTTCTCGAGAAGAAAATTTTTCTTTTTTTGGGGCAATTTCGCTTATAACCAGTAATGTTACAACGAATTTATTAAGGTATCTCACTTATAACATTTTAGAATTTGCGTCAGATTTCGGAACTCCTCTGGTTTTCTCCATTTTAATGTCTTACAGAATTTTGCATACTAACCCCCAAATTAAGACATCTGACAAGATCTCATAATTTTTTTTCTATAACTCCCCTTTGTTAAATTAAAGAAATCAAGAAAAATCCATTTCTCCCCAAATTTTTTATGTCTTGTATCTTCATTAAAATCACAATGACCAATTCTTTTTACAAATTCATTTAGTCTAGAATTCTTAATCAATTAAAATTGGTTTCAAGAAAGCTTTCATTTAACCATCAGAAGTGAACCTCCTTAAGGACGACTCTTTTTTTCAATTGTACACATTTGTAGGGAACTTGAAAAATTCATTGAGCAGATAGATGAAAATATTAAAACTGTATTTCAACATCTCCTTAGGTTTCAAATAAATTGAAGATTTTTAGCTTGGTGACGCATTTAGCATTTATTAACAGTTTGAGGACATGCTTGCCCCTCCGGATCACCTGATGTCACTCAGTTTTTCTCATAGGGGTTCACACTGTGAGTACCTTGGTTTTGAGTATTGTTTTCACTTCTGCGTTCTGTAGCTGTCTTACTTCATTGTTTTTCTGTGTGCTCGTTCTGGCCATGTCTTTGCACTTTGATTTATGCAAATACCACTACTTTGTTCTTTCGCTATTCCACTGCCGTTGTTTGAGTAACATCAGACGCTATCTTGCAATGTTAAATAATTATGTTTTTTACTTAATCACCTAAAAATGTATACTTTCTTAAACAACATGACGAAATCTGCAAATGCAACTAGTGGATAATACAAAAGTATGTAGTTTTCACAAGTAGTGAAATTTACCTGCATTTTAAAGAACTAAAGATACAATTTTCTGAACAATTAAAAAATCTTATTAAAATGAAATGAAAATATGATCCATCATTATGATCAACGTAACAATGATCCATGTTTGTCCAGTAATTGTTTGACCGCCACATGTATAAGTTGGAAAGCCAGCCGATGCATACTGCAAAGCTGACCTTTTCCCTCTCAAGTTTGAAATGCAGTTACTCTTTGTAAAGCACTGTTTTGCGTTTTTTCCTCTGACCACTTTTGCAGTTTTATTAGTCCAATCATAGATATTCCAGTCATTTAAGGCTTTCAAACTTAAATTTCCACCTTTATATAAGTATATATCACGGGGATCATGGGGATCATCCTGTTTTTTGGCTCCAGAGGTAAAAACTTCAAAGACGCATTTAGTTTTTGACGTGTAACCTCTGTCTAACCAATTATTATAGGCAATTTCCGATCTGCTATTAGATAATGGACTTAATGAGGTTAGGTAAACACCAGGTCCAAAAGCACCGGTTGTCGAACTCTTTATTCTTCCGGACCCAAAAATCAATCGTGACCCCGATTCGTCTGTATAATGATACAAAATTGTGCTGCAAACATCTGAAATAAAATCCAAAATCAATAATTTGTCGGAAAAAAAGAATTGGAAAATAAAAATAAAATCAAAGTTTAATCAGTTCCATTGGAGACAACCAATATATCACCTTGGAATATTGTTTTTTTTTTTTTTGCGAAAAAATACAATTTTCACGATAATTATAGAATCTTTTAAATAAGTTCTGATACATTTAGCTTATCATCCCTTACTTCAACTGTAGCTATAATATGTGTAATCTGTATTGCAAAATGTTTACAACCAAATCAGGTCAGGAAAGGATTTTTGAAAAGAGGTCCAAGTATTTTTTTTCTGGAATTATGGCTCTGAAAACTTCGATTGCCTTAATTGCAGCATTGAAGACCAATTAATTGGAAACAATGTCGTAATGTCTTCAAACTTAGTTATTAAGATTTCCATCGTAAAACTCATGCCAAATCTAATTTTGGATTCAATCTTCTGTAATAGAGTCTTGCCCTTTGAAAATTAAAAAAAAAGATACGACTTTTGAGATTTCCGAATTAACAAAATTACATAATAACTGTTAATTTTTTCATATACATTTCTTATTTCTAAATCAGTCCAAGTTCTATTTCAGGTTTATAGGGGAGAGCAGTTCGGAGTTATGCAACCAAAAAATTGCAAAAAGGCGAGGTTTTATGAACTGCACCAGAATTATTTTTGTATTAGCGGAATGGAAGGGCAGGAGAAACTATTGTTACAGTGGCGGTCAATAGAAACGATTGTTTTACCTGTAACTTCGTATAGTCACAACAAATATTGGCCTGCCTTTAGTTAGTCACCTTTGCAAATGATAAGGAGTGCGTACTCTAATACTGAGGATAATGTTGCTTTTCAAAGTTCAGAACCCATCACATTATTATAAACAATGTCGTTTTGTATGTGAGAAAATGAAACCCGATAATGAAACCTGACCTGATCGACACTAATATAATCAGATTTGGGTTTTCTCATGTTATCTTTATTAGCTTAATACAGAAATGACGGTAAATTCCATTTCTATGGACTTCATTTTGACACTTTTTGTGTCTTCGATGCTATCAAATCAAAATATTTAGATGTCCATATACCGAAAGAGATATACATAACAAAATACCGAAATGACTGAATTTAATTTCTGCATATGCGCATTTCGACAACTTATAGATAGTGAAGAACAAATAACCAATGTGACCTTACTGCTAAAATCAGCTAATGAAGCAGTTTGCACGAATAACATTTTCCCGAGCTTTAAACACATTTGTGAAATTAAATAATAAAAGTTCCTTTACAAAAAGAATGAAGGATATGGAGTATTTGAGACAAAGTCAAATACATGGTAGCATCAGGCAAAGTAACAACACTTTTATTTTTGTTCATTTTGAAGTCACAAGTAAATGTATTTATTGTATAGCAACATAATATCTCCCTAAGAAATCAACCAAATGTAAGCGTGCAATAAATTGCCATATTGCACTAGTGCAAATATGACTTGAATTTCATGACGTCATCGACAACCAAAATCCCATTTTTATAGAAATTTTAGCGTTGCTATACAATAAAAGGATTATTGCATGAATATTGTGAAATATTATCCCTCGTAGAATATATATTGCACTCGCAAGCTCGTGCAATATAAAATTCTACTCGGGACAATATTTCCCAATATTCATGCAATAACCCTATATTACTAAACTTTTTGGTTACCACGGGTGAATAAGGGGTAATCTTTATTCTATTCAAAGCTGGATATGTTTTACTGAATCCAGTTTTCTGCGTTGTATTGTCGTCACTATAGTGCTTTAATTTTTATCATTGTATAGCGATGCATGACCTTTAGATCATGCCTTCAAAATTGTTCGTCACATAACTTGGTATTCTATTTCTTACATATTGTCTCATCTTCCAATGCCGATTCAATATTGACATTTCGTCATTTGTGAACTGTTTCCGAAATTCGCTCTGCATTACAACTTTGAGGGGATTTCGCCTACACTTGATTTGTACGAAATGGCAACTTGATTTTGAAACACCAATCTAGAATTTTGGCTTGATTGGGTGTGGCCTCGGAAAACTAATTTTTCAGTTCTTTTATTTAAATCTGTGCAAAGTTTCCTCTTCTGGACTATAGTGTCATCACAAACTAACACAGCTTCAAACATCGGGTGAGTTATGATAATGCAACTAAGAATTATCTGGTAATATAAGTATGTAGAGACGAATTATATCGATGCATTAATGTCCTATTCCTTTTTATAAAGAAACACAGCATTTGATTGAATTACGTGTACATTTTTCATTAAGGGAGTACGAGTGTCAAAAAATTTGTAATTAAAATGGAATCTCTGACCTTTTGTTTTGAAGAGCTTGGCTAATACAACAACATAACCAAAACAATTTGAAAATCCATGTGAGAATTTTTTAGAAATACGATGTCAAAGTTTTTGCGGGAAAGTATCCATTAGCTGTTAATATGCCTTAAAATATATGAAAATATAATTGGAAATGGTGGATAAAAGGATATGGAGTAAGTGCACATGAGACAAAGTCTCTACAAATACATGGTAAAAAACAAGCAAAGGAACAACGCTTTTATTGTTGTTCTTCAACTTCATGGAAGTTGATAAAATTTTATATACTGTCTATTTAATGCATTTTTAAGTGACCTATGACCAAGAAAATGTGATCCATGTTCAAAAATATTTTATCTTGTTTAGATGGATAAAACCCGAGGATATCAAACGTTTCTAAAATCTGACACTCATACTCCCTTAATTGGGCCTGACCTTGCACTGTTATTATAATGTACACAATGTAAATCAAATAATTCTTCATTTCTTGAATGTTTTTCTTGAATATTTGACTGAAATTACGAAATAAATTATAGTTTAGAGAGCAAATATCACTGCAAATTTCACATAACTCAACAAAAGCAAATACATGGTATATGTATTAATTGTCCACCAATGCACCACGATAGTTTAACATAGTAATGGTCTGCGTACGTATGTCCGTCCGTCCGTTTGAACACCCATCCATCCGTATGTCAAACTTTCTTTATGGACGCAAACTCTCAGAAC
Source organism: Modiolus philippinarum (assembly GCA_002080025.1). Lineage (NCBI taxonomy): Eukaryota > Metazoa > Mollusca > Bivalvia > Mytilida > Modiolidae > Modiolus > Modiolus philippinarum. The sequence goes on along the minus strand of MJUU01053873.1, from coordinate 135,277 downwards.
CAGCTACGCGTATTTCATTCTAATTTTACTGTTTTCTAAGTCACCATTTGTACTAGATAATATCACATGGTCATTTTGATTCTGCAAATGTTGTAGGAGTTATGAGACTTTGAATATTTCATCATTGTTATATAATGGCAGATCTTGCGGACGCAACTCCTCAGAAACCGCTACTCGGGTTGTGTTCATTGTGATTCATTTACAGAATTATTATAGTCACAGTGTGTGAAAGATACAAAAAATACCCAAGTTGCATCAAAGTACAGTAAATTTTGTTATGCCGCAGACGTGTTTCATGGAGTAACCTCTCATCAGCAGCATTAGAATCAAATAATTTGGAAAGCCATAATCCAAAACAAGTTCAAAAGAAGTACTCATTACCAAAAATATCGAAATAGGAGGCCAAATCCAGTACCAAGGACATCTACTGAGCGTTATATACGGAATGAAGCCTCAGTATTTTTGAGTGGTTAGAATTTTGATAAAAACAGTAAATTTCTATAAAACGCAAGGTAAAATTTTCATGTCAGACAAGTCTGACTATTGAGCTGGTGACTACCCTCGGGGACCTCTGGTCCACCAGCAGTGGCATCGGCCCAATGGTTCAAAATACAAAAAATGCCCAAGTTGCATCAAAGTACAGTAAATTTCGTTATGCTGTACAGTGTGTGCAAGATCATATCTCATTGTCATTGTCATTGGCTAAATATTGTTGGACTTATGTGACTTTAAATATTCAACATTGTTATACATTGGCAGATCTTGTGAGCGCAACTCTTTAGAAATCCGTACTTAGATTTCATTCAAGATTTACAGGATTCGTAGTCACCATATGTACTAGATCACAGCATTGTATAAGCAATATCGGACTGAAATACTTTTAATAATAAACATTTAACATGTTTAACGTTTAAATTAGAAATATGATATAAAGCTTAAAGACTCAGGTGTGGTATGATTTTAACCATCTATCAAAATCCAGTGATTTCATTATTATCCTTTATTACATACTTAGTAGAAATAAAAGCGTGTTTGCATGATCAATATGACTAGAAGTAAACTGCCCATATTTTCACACCCCAGGAAAATAATAGGTTATTTATGCTCATCGTGCATCTCAGACAAAATAAACGACTTCCGGTCCATATTGGCCTGGGGAAATAAACGACTTCCGGTCCATATCGGCCTGGCATTTCTAAACGTCGGAAGTATGTAATAAAAAGTTTAATACATGTGCATTTCCATATTGACCTGTTTATCATCCCTCGACCCATATTGTCCCTCGACTTCGTCTCGGGCTAATATGGATGTCTCGGGATGATAACCAGGCCAATTTGGAAATGCCAATGTATTAATCTGTATTTATTATCGATTTCAATGCGGAATTTAATCAGGTTTGAACATCTCTCTAAGTAGCACGGGAAATATGCATATCATTCATTTCTAGTCTAAAATGTCTATAAAAGAAAAAAATAATGCTTTGTACTTATTTAGTGACTGCTTAACATTTTTTGTCGGCAAATATTGTTATCTGAGATTTATTATATAGATAGTGGTGAATGATCAAGTTGTCTGAGTTAGATAAATCTAATATTGTCACCGATAAAAATAAAGGATTTCTAGTCACGAGAGGAGGTGACGTCAATATATCTCGTCAATGTCGTTGTGAAGTAAACAACTGGCGCACTTCAATGAAAAAAAAATAATCCGCATCTAAAATATCGGTTTTTGACTAGAAAATCTATATAATAAAAAGCATAACTAATTAACCCTAATAAAATATCAATAGAAACATAACTCGTGTCGATTAACGCAGTGGATTAATCTTGTAGCGAAATAAAATAAGCATTTCGTTTAATCCTTCTGCGTTGGTCGACACTCATGACATTTTTATTGATATTCACGACGGTAAACTAGTTATACTATTAGTCTTGCGATGGAACTGCATTAATGAAATTAAAGGTTTGCTTAAGAAATAATTTATGAAAGCCGTGGTATATCGCACATTTTACCAAGGGCGATACATTGTATCAGCTAAAATTTAACCCCGAGCGTCAGCGAGGGGTTAAATTTGCAGATTCATTGTTCGACCGTGGCAAAATATCGATATACCACGGCTTCCATAAATTATTCCGATTCTTATATGGAAAAATACTTCATTTTGTATTTCAACTAACCTATAGAGACAGCAATTACAAGGCATCATTTGTGTAGTTTTCGTGACATTTTGTGGTTTTTCTGTGACGTTCTTGTGCAGAAATGAACTATGACGTTGTTGAATAACACTGTGACGTCGTCCGTGGTAAATCGTTAATATTACCACGGGTCTGTTCATATAGCTTATGAAGCAGGCCATATTAGAAAATTTCTTAACTGCATCCCTTAGTTGATGTATTTAGTTTTGTCCAGAATTCTTGGAAATTTTGTGACGTCATAATATTAAATAAATTTAGGCATCAGCAACTCAGTTCTGTTGTTTTTTTTTTCTAGTTTGCATTTGTATATACGTGTGTAGTTGTGGGTGTGCTTTGATCATTTAATGGAAAGACATAAATATGATGGAATAGTATATCTATTAGATTTATTTAGTATCTTTTTTCAAAACATTTGGGGAATGGCTTGGTGAGGTCACTGTTTTGATAATCCAGGTCAAATGTATATGGTCTTTGCGGAAGTAATCTGCAGGTTGAGATAGCCATTGGGAAGAAAGATAAAAATCAGAACTTTGAGCAAAAACACATTTCATTTTGACTTTTTGACATTTAGATTTATTTCTATAATGTCAAAAAGTTTTGTCTACTTAAATCTACCAGTATATTTGTAACAATGTACTCCTTTTTCGTATACAACTTGCCAGCTAATGCTTCCTTGTTTTACAACGAACCTTTACCCTAGCAAAATAAGGAAGTTTGGGGGAATAAATTATATTTAGATGAAACTCATTCATAAACGGATTTCAACGGGAAATGCAACTAAAATACTATTTATATTGATTATTTTGTCTACTTTCAGATTATATACGTGGTATTTACAATGTGCTTTATAATGGTGATAACACATACAATAAAAACATGAATTTATGGAAAGGAATTAGGATAACAAAATTTGAAAAATAGCAAATGCAAAGTATACTCGATGAAGAAGGAAGCGAGATAGTAGAATCAAGCTTTACTTTTCAAGTCGACGTTGTATTTAACCTGCTTCAGGACAGCGTATATTTACGTTGATCACGGTGTTAAGCCAAATTAACTGGCCATTAGCCCCTATTTATAATTATGCTTTTTTCTAAATTTGTCAAGTAAAAACGAAAATAAATCATTTATGTCCTTAAACTGTTCAACTGTCAGGAGAAAGGAGCCATGAAAAGCAATACTCTATGTCTCAATGTGCCATATTCACCGGTATATAATTTATTGAAATAAAACAAAGAATCTTAGAGATTGTCAGGTGCGTTGATTAACAGATTATCAAAACATGTACAATAATCAAGCATTAATAATAAAGTCTTCAATTACATTGAAATGTTCCCCAAAATAATCATACAATGATATCTACAAAAGAAAAAGGGATAATTAGACAATGACACTTAAAATTCGTATTACCAAATATCCTAAATTAAATTCAACTTCTATACAAAATAGGCGTACTCGAGATGGTCACCCCCAAGATCGATAACTAATTTTGCGCACGCACTGGTTTAAATACATTTGTGTACCAGATGACTTCTTTAGCTATTCATAAATTTATTTACCAATTGATTGTCTGGTAATGGCTATTCTAGATGTAATTTTAATTAAATGGGCTTCAAGATCCTCTATTTCTCACCTGGATCATGGTGTTAAGCCAATCTAACTGGTCATTCAGTCCTACTTAAAATCATGTTACCAACTGACTGCCTGAACCTTGGATGAGAAGTAAAGAAACATAAAGCTAGTTTCATTATAATTCCGTTTAAATTAGTAGTGTTTGATCATATCGTCATTCTCTTTATTTCTCATATGGTTTACAGTCCTTAGTCAAGCTAACTAGCCGTTCAGTCCTACGTTAAATTATTTTTACAACTGACTGCATGAACCTTGCTTGAGATATGAAAATGATTTACCAGACTTTTAAAGTTTAGACCAAGTTTTGTTGAAACAAGATGTGGTTTCCAAAAGAGGAGCATTTTACAAAAGATCCAAAGTTCAGGTATGTTTCCTGCTGTTGGCCAAATTAAAAGAAATACGAACATAAAATCACAAAGTACCTTTATGATGAAAACTGTTAAACGTGTTCTAGAGTAGTAATCTTTTTAATACATTTCCGTACACTATGTTCCAAACTTCCAACATTCTTCGATGATTTATGATTATAAAAATCATAAACTCTGAAGATGCCAAGTTTAAATGTTTCCTGATTAGATGTGGTTTAAATCGTTAAAGCAATCGCAAAGGAGAACTTTGAAGGCTTTTTTCTGCTTGCAGTCAATTTTGATGAAATTTCACAGTTTTAATCGGAACGACGTATTATGTTAAATTTAAATGTATTTTTCAAAGATACTCTGTATTTTATTATGTTTCGTGGAAAGCCATCTTGATTTAGGAAGAGCCCTTATTTCAAAACCTTTGAAGGTGACCATATGAGTCCTATGTTTAAAATGTTTTTGTATATTTTAGATATGTAGAATCTAAAAATATAAATATGAAGAAAACCACGACACAAGAAATTAGGTTAAAATGATCCTTGATCATTTCAGAGGCCAAGTTCCTTGGTTTAATTTTTGATGGTAAACTTTCATTTCTTCCCCATATCAAAATGCTAAAAAACAAATGCCTAAAGGCATTAGATATTTTAAAAGTTGTGGGGTGCGGATAGCACTGTTTTATTAAATTTATATCGATCGTTGATTCGGTCAAAACTAGATTATGGATGTTTTATTTACGGTTCCGCCCGTAAATCATTCATTTAATTACTAGATACCGTTCACCAACAAGGTTTGCGTCTTTCATTTGGGTATGGTGAATGAAAGGATATGGAGTAAATGTTCAGAACTTCTCCTGTTGAGAGTTTCTATGTTGAAGCTAATGAACCATCCTTGGAAGAAAGACGTATTAAACTTGGTTTACAATATGCAACAAAGCTAAAACCATATCCTTCCAATCCTGCTCACAGCTGTGTTTTCAAACCTCTTCACAAAGCTGATTATGAAAAACGCCCAAACGTTATACACCTTTTGGTCTTCGTATCAAACCACACATTGAATCTGTTAATATAAATTTAGATGAAATAGCTCCTGTAGAAACTCCCAAAAAACCTCCATGGCTGAACCCAAAACCAACATTTAATTTTGAACTACGCAAACACAAAAAGGCCGATACCAATCCTCTGGTTATCCAGCAGGACTTTGCAAGAATTAAATCTGAACATCCTGATTACTTGCAAATTTACACAGATGGTTCTAAGGATGGAGACAGAGTGGCTTCTGCAGCCGTTTTTGGTGATCGTGCAGCAACTCTCCGATTACTATCCTCTAGTTCCAAATTTACTGCTGAAGCTAACGCTATTCACTCAGCACTTAAATTTGTAGCTTTATCGCAATCAAAGCAATTCATGATTTGTTCTGATTCACTTTCTAGCCTATTGGCAATTGAAAGTCTAAAAACAAAACATCCGATTTTTTGGAAAAAGCCGAATTCTACAAATCACTTGTAGCACTAGGCAAAGAAGTCATTTATGTTTGGATTCCTAGTCATGTGGGGATCTATGGAAACACAGTTGCTTACCAGGAAGCTAAGGATTCACTAGATGACGAGATGGCGGATTGTCCAGTACCGTACACTGACATGAAGCCTTTAGTCGTTAAATACATTTTAAAGTTATGGCAGGCCAAATGGATCTGCCAAAAAATAATAAACTGCATAGAACACAGCCAGACGTCGGTAAACATGTCAGTACCTGCGGTAAAAACCGTAGGGAACAGGTAGTGTTGAACCGATGTCGTATTGGACATACTAGAACAACATATAGTTTTATCCTCAACAGTGATGATCGACCTGAATGTATTCCATGCAATTGCCCTTATACAATTCAACATGTTTTAATTGAATGTGTAGATGTTGCCGAAAATTTGTAAACGAGGACATTTGACAAATCAGCACTTTCATAATATGAGGAAAGTAAACTGACTACTATCAAAGAAAAAGTGTTCTCATGAAATACATCGGCAATCGAATACCTAAGCAAGAAAAGGAAATGGGAAATTCTAAAATCATAAATCCAACATCACGGCAATTCACAGCAACACGAATTGAGACAGTATGACAAAGACATAACAAATAAACAAAACAACGGCAGTAGAATACCGAAGGAACAAGGGAAGCGATGACTACAAAAATCGAAGTCCAAAGACATGGCAGAAACGGTAACAGATAAAAACAAAGACAAAACTAGGACGTGAGACAGCTACAATGCACGGAAATAAAAAGATAGCATTAAGAACTAAGGCACTCATAGTGTGAACTCCCATGAAAACCGGGAGTGACATCAGGTGCTCCGGAAGGGTAAGCATGTCATGCTCCGCTAGCGGCACCCGTCACACTATCAGTGAGTCAATCCGGGGTTGAGTCAAATCCGGTTATGTCAAATCCGTGAAGACGTGAAATTTAGCTGAAAATGTCCGTTTTCATTTGGGACACAGACACGTCATATCTGTCAATGATGTCATGGTGACGGCCATAGAATTTCTGAAGGGATGAAAGTAACAAAGGCTGAACAAATCCCTGACTAAGCAGCTTTTGGGACAGTGTTTTTGCTCTAACTAAAAAGTCACTGTATAAACTGCATGCCCGACAGTAACGAATCAACTGTGAAGTGTACACTCCATAGGCTGGAGAGGCAGGTATATTGCTGCTCAGAAAGGGAAAGTTCACAATTGGGAAGTTAAAATCATCACGTTTGTCATACGGCTTAGATTTCAAACGTCCCTTTTCGTCAATGTAAATTAAAAGATCTAAATACGAAGCTGAAGTAGGTGTATTGGTAGTCTCTTTAATTTCAAGCTCATTGGGATAGATCTGGTGTAAATATTCCTTGAATTTTGGATTATTAAGAGAAAGTACATCGTCTATGTAGCGGAAGCTGAAATTGAAGGACTCGGCTAAATGTTTTTGTTTTTTCTGTGTAAGCCCTTGTAAAAACTTCGCCTCATATGAAAAAAGGAAGAGATCAGCTAAAAGTGGCGCGCAGTTAGTTCCCATGGGAATCCCGATTGTCTGTTGAAAAACACGGCCTCCAAATTCGACAAAAATATTATCTATTAAAAATTCCAGCATCTTGATTACGTCATTCTCAGTGTACTTCTTGTTTGACTCAGTGTGGTTCTTTACAAAATATGTTTTGTCTTTCCCTACTACTAAATAAGTGTATCTGCGTTCTCCGTTTTTAGTGCAGAAACATTGATGTATCAAATCCGAAATTACTGTTTTCAATTTATTGTGTGGCAGGGTAGTATAAAGAGTAGAAAAATCAAAGGTTTGTATGCTGTGGCAATGGGTAAGACTGCTAGAGGATAGCTGTTCGAGAAACAGGTGAACAAGAACGCCACAATATTAAAGCACTAGCAGTGTGAACCCCTATAAAAACTGAGGTATCATCAGGTGCTCGGGAAGGGTAAGCATGATCTGCTCCATGCGTGGCACCCGTCACACTGCCAGTGAAAAGTCCGGTTTTGTCACAGTCGGTGTTAGTAAGTCCGGTAACAAACTCTGGATTTACTCAAAAATATCTGTTCTCATTTGTGAAACAGAAACATTGTAATGGTCTGTCAAATCGTGGTGACGACTGTAAATCTTCTGTAGTGACAGTTACAACAGTGACTGAACATACCCTTGGTGTATAAGTTTTTGAGACAGTAATTTCGCTCTGTTGACAAAATCGCTGTACAAAGTACAGGCACGGCAATAGCGAATGAGTTGTGAAATGTACACGCCATATGCCGGAGAAGTGGGAATATCACTGCACAAAAACGGGAAGTTCACTATTGGAAAGTCGAAATCATCACGCTTGTCGTAAAGTTTTGTTTTCAGACATCCAGAGTTGTCAATGTAGAGATAAAGGTCCAGGTATGATGATGATGATGGTGTATCAGTTGTCTCTTTAATTTCGAGTTCATTTGGGTATATAAGATGAAGGTTATCCTTAAATTGAGGATTCTTCAATGAAAGAACATCATCTATATAACGGAAACTGAAATTAAAGGATTTGACTAGCTTATGTCTTTTTTCTGAACTAGCCCTTGTATGAACCTGGCTTCATACGAATAAAGAAACAAATCTACTAAAAGTGGCGCACAATTAGTTTCCCATAGGTATCCCTATTGTCTGCTGGAAAACTTGTCCTCCAAATTCCACAAATATGTTATCAATCAACAATCAAGCATTGCAAAGACATCCTCCTCTGTATACTTTTGTGTGAATCAGTGTGATGTTTAACAAAATAGGCCCCATCTTTACCTATCACTAAATACGAATATCTGCTTTCATCCTTTTTAGTACAGAAAGACTGATGTATTAAATCCTGGAGTACTGACTTTAGCTTATCGTGTGGAAGAGTAGTATAGAGAGTAGAAAAATCAAATGTTTTGACACTGTTGCAGTGGTTGAGTTCAGTTGAAGATACATATTATAATAAGTCTTTTGAGTTTTTGAGAATCCACATCTGATTCACCCCACTTGTTGGGTATACTTCATTACTATATATCTTGAGGCCATCTTTGACTGCAGAAAGTAATGAAGTGAGGAGCTTAGAAAGGGGTTTTGTTGTGCATTTGGCAGACCCAGCAATGTATCTGTGTTTGTAAGGGCATTTATGTAATTTGGGTACCCAGAAGATACAAGGGAGGTTGTTGTTCTCTTCACTCAAACTGATACCAAAGGAAGACAATACTGATTTGTGATTTTTTAATATGTCCTCCCTCGGTATGATGGAGAGTTTGTATGTGGGGTTGCCAAATGAATTGTCAATGCCCATCTCCTTCATTAAGCAGTCAATGTAGTGTCTTTTGCAGATAAATGTGATGTTGTTTTGGGCCTTGTCAGCCGGTACGATGACGTAATTGTCATGGAGGAAGGACAATGAAAATAAAGTTAGATGAAAAAAAAAAGAAATTTAGAAAATGAGAGAAAAGAAAGAGATAAAGAAAACTAAAATTAGAAATAGAGAGAGAGGAAAGAGAAAGAAAGAGAGAGAGAACCACAGTTATGATTAAAAGAATCATAATAGCGAGAATAAAATTTAACATATAATTTTACTTGGCATCACAAGACGCATAGGGTGGTATCCCCAATACAAGAAAGAGGGTGATCAAAAGTGTATGAAAAAGTTATTGAAAATCTGAAATGACCAAAAAAGCAGTGGACACTGCTTTTACAAAGTTCTTTAATAGGAAAAGCTCGTGAAATTTACACTCAGCGGGAACGCCACTATGACAGGAGAGTTCCAATCTAATTGCACAAAACAGGGGAGACAATATAGACAAAACTGACTCGTAATACCTGACGTTGACATTCTCTGTTTGCATTCGCTTCTAAACAATAAATACTTTATTTCGTTATTAAAGTAACGTAAATATTAATAATGATCGTGACTGATAACTTAATACGTTCTATAATCCAGCACGTGACAAGAAAGAAAGTTTCAAAGTCGGTACGCAAATGTTGTCAAAATACCGCGGGAAATTCCAGGGTCTTAAAATAACTGACACATTCCCATCCTACGGCCCCTCAATGGTTTATATATTTATCAAACGTCAAAAAATAGTCGGGGAAGCCGTCTATTTTAAGGACTTCCCGTCGGGCTTTGCGGTATTTACAAAAATTCATCTAAAACTGGGACCATGTTTTAGTCACTTTTTAAGATTTTTTTCGCTGATTATGCCCCTGTTTGGCATTGTTTTAGGCCAAAAATATTAAGATTTTGTTATTTGAATATAGAATACGCTTGAAAAACAGTATAAACTGCAAACCTGAAGCAAATGTAACCGAGAAGTCCACTAATCGTCTGTGTCAAACATGAATTTTACCATGCATTTAACATGTTTAAGCACACGGTCCCGAGAAAATCAAACACGTTCATGTTACTGTTTTTTTTTTATTTTTTTTTTTTT